>JARACY010002498.1:0-42114 GCA_029255725.1 Scrobipalpa atriplicella
CATAGGCTACCTTTTACTATGGGGTAATATCTGATTCCCAAGGGAAAAGGCATTAAGCTGCAAGTGAATGCAAAAATCTAGTAAAAGTAAATAGGTAATTTAAAAAACTACAAATCAGTATTGATTAATTAGACATTATTGTAGTTTAAAGCAAACATGACTAATTATAATTTTAATTCTAACTATTCCTATTTTTCAGGGCGTATGTGGCATTTAAATTACCAGAGCTAAGGCTACTCGATTTCCGAAAGATCAAGCAGAAGGAAAGAGAGGAAGCTAACACTCTGTTCAAGAGTAAGAAAGGAAAGGAGCTACAGAAAGAAATCACGAGAAAGGCCAAGACTTTCGTTCCTGGAGGAAATATGCCTGATGCTAAAGTTACCAGTAAGTATTACCTTTTCACAATTTTAGACTTTCTTCTTAACCATCTGCAACCAAAGATTTGGTGGTGTAGGCTTTCTAAGATTGTCTTTACTTATTCTTGGGTGGTTATAAGAATTAATTTTTTGCTACCTTCTTTTTTTGTATCTTTTTTCACACCCAATTTGTGGCTTCTTTTAGATTTCTTCTTTTGGGATCCAACAGTCTCCAATATAATATTATCTTGCACTGCAACTCAGACTAGCTTCTGACATATTTTTTTTAAATTAGTATGTTTCTTACAAATACTTTCTTTTCAGACCTTACCCCTCAAGAGATCCACAAAATTCGTGAGGCCATCAAGAATGCGTCGTCATTGCAAGAGGTGGAGCGGCTGACGAGGATGTTGCAGGCCGGCCAGATCCCGGGACAGAAGCCACAAATTGGGTGTGAAAAAAGATACAAAAAAAGAAGGTAGCAAAAAATTAATTCTTATAACCACCCAAGAATAAGTAAAGACAATCTTAGAAAGCCTACACCACCAAATCTTTGGTTGCAGATGGTTAAGAAGAAAGTCTAAAATTGTGAAAAGGTAATACTTACTGGTAACTTTAGCATCAGGCATATTTCCTCCAGGAACGAAAGTCTTGGCCTTTCTCGTGATTTCTTTCTGTAGCTCCTTTCCTTTCTTACTCTTGAACAGAGTGTTAGCTTCCTCTCTTTCCTTCTGCTTGATCTTTCGGAAATCGAGTAGCCTTAGCTCTGGTAATTTAAATGCCACATACGCCCTGAAAAATAGGAATAGTTAGAATTAAAATTATAATTAGTCATGTTTGCTTTAAACTACAATAATGTCTAATTAATCAATACTGATTTGTAGTTTTTTAAATTACCTATTTACTTTTACTAGATTTTTGCATTCACTTGCAGCTTAATGCCTTTTCCCTTGGGAATCAGATATTACCCCATAGTAAAAGGTAGCCTATGTCACTTAGGGTGAACATAGCTTTCTAATGGTAAAAGAATTTATGAAATTGGTTAGAGTTTATTAGTTACAAACATACATGCATATCTTTCCTTTTGAAATATTGTAATAAGGTATACATAGAAACCCTATAAGAAAAATGTTTTATTTACCTATAATGCTGTTTGTTAGCAACAGGATTGTGCATAAGTGAAAGTGTCTTTAGCTTTGGTAAGGTCGCGAGAGGGTCCAAATCACCAAGCTCTGAAATATTGTTGTTGGTCAATATCAGAGACTCCAGATTGGGTAAATATTGTTCGAGCCCTTCACCAATTCTCCTGAAACAAGGTTACATAAAATAAAGATTAATTTAACACTTGAAAATTAAATTAAAAATCTTTTCTTGTTTAGATAATTATTGAATACTTACACAATTCTGTTATTGTTCAATAGCAAACATTTTAGTCTCTTTAGCAGAGGAAATCCATCAAGTTTCCTGACATCATTGTCAGAGAAATCAATTGTATCAAACTGATCTAATGTTGCTCCCAAATTTTCAATTTGGGGAATTTTGTAACCTGTAATTTTTATTAGTTAGTTATTTTAATTACCAATGTTTGAAACTAAGTAGAAATAAAGATATAGGTAAGGAAGTCAGGATATACTAAACAAAACAGGGTAAAAGTAGAACAGGGTAGCAGAATCTAACCTCAAAAAGGGTAGCAAATTATAACCTATAGAAAAATCAAAACCCACACTAAATGCCTAACTAGGTTCAAAATACGTAACATAAACCTAATTAAACTTGTTTAATTTACAATAGCACTGAAAAACAGCTTACCTCTGAGATCTAGTTCGCGGTCTTTGCATGGGTGGTATGATAATTTGTTAGTCTTCTATTGATTGTAAACCTAAATATTTCAGATCGCGAGTGTGTGAAGCTGCAGCGGTCACAGTTTTTGAGCTTATGAAAGTATAACATTCTAATAAATTATTTTATTTTTATGATTTCAGAAGAGGAAGAGGAGGAGATGGAAACGGACCAAAATGGCCAGTGAAATGGTACAAGTCAAGTCCAATTCAAAGCATTTTTGTCATATATTTAAGTAGCTGTAATAAAGAACAGATAACACACGAGAAATTAGGTTAAGCTGGTAAGAACAGAATGGTACACATTGGTATTTCGCTCATAAGATGGATACTACACTACTCCAGGTGTTGAGTGGAAGTTCAGTTACTATGATCTTATCTAAAAGATATTGGTTTCAAAGAACAGGTACTATACTAATTTTAAAATCGTGAAGTTCTTTTTTTTTTAATAAAACAAAGTATTCTTGCAAGTCAATTGTTTCATTTATTCTCAATTCTATATCATGTCATACATAAATTCATTCATTATCATTATAACACAATCTATAAATAATACACTTTAAAATCGCAAATAGGTAGGTACATATTCATTACACTTTAAAAAGTTCATTAGCTTTGAGAAGCAACAGCTCATCATTTCCAGCATCTAAGAAAACAGTATAAACTATAGGTAACACCACCATTCGTCCCATGAGGTCTTTGATAGTGGGTCTTTTATCAGGTAGGATTATCAACATCGCATCTATGAGGTCTTGAAGACCTCTGTCATATACTGATAAGTCTATAGGATGTACATTACCGCAAGTTATTGCCTTCACCAAGCCAACTAGAGTCTGAAAATAAGAAATAATAGTCTTAAATTCCTAACCGATATTATCGCAAATCGGTACTCTGACTGCCGCTCTGAGTTCTTGTGGTCAGCATTCCACAATCGTGGGTTCGATCCCCATATAATATATAAATATATAATGGCATATATTATAAAGTTCGTTTTGAAATAATTTTATTTCTCAGTTAGTAACAGTTCTCGTCGATTTTGAATTAGTTCTCAGTTTAGTAACAGTTCCCGTCGATTTTGAATTAGTTCTCAGTTTAGTTACGGTTCCCATCGATGTAACTGACAGTAAATTCTTAAATGTTATTTGGAAAGCGGTACTCAGATTGCCTCTGAGTTCTTGTGGTCAGTGACCGTGGGTTCGATTCCCACAGTACAAAGTTTGTTTTTTAATCACTGCAAAATAGTTCTCAGTTTAGTTACGGTCCCCGTTATTGTATCAAATTCAACAATGTACAGTGTGCACTTGGGTTAGCGGTCGTGGCTCCGATTAGTCAAATTTGTAAGTTCTCGTCTCAGTTTAGTTACGTTTCCCCATTGATAAAACGGAAATTATAATTTGTGTAATACATTGGTTCTCTTACCTCTGCCTCAAAAGCCCGTGTGTGCGTACACATTTCATACAACAAGCATCCTAGAGCCCAAACATCGCTCTTTGTGTCATACGGCTTACCCTCGCAGAGTTCGGGGGCTAAGTAATAAGGGGTGCCTATAACGGTTGATGTTTTCTTCGCACTGAAATAAAATATACATACCTACATAAAAATCAATCAAAAATATCAAATAAATATAAAAATCATCTTACGGGATATCCTGACAATAAAAAAGCTAAACAAAATTGTAGTTAGATTGTTACTAGTTTCATTAGGACCATACAGGATGATCCACCGGTTGTCTGACTTCGGAGGGCACGTGGTTTACGCCGTTTGTTTGATAATCATCGTTTCGCAGAAGAAGCAGACCAACCAATAGCTAAAAGTAGAAATTGAATTCCATAGATACCTTGCCAGCATTTTTGAAATTCCAAAATCTCCAATTTTAACAGTGAGACCATGTTTTCCAGTCAGAAGAATGTTCTCCGCTTTCAAATCTCGGTGAATTATGTTTTTGCTATGCATGTAGTTAACTCCCAGTAACACTGGCAAAAATAAAAAAGAATTTCCTGAAAATAGATAAAGCAAAATGATATTATTTTATTGCACTGCACTTACAAATAAGATACTTTTGATGTCAATTGATAGGGTTGGTATCATAGATTTTATAATATTATCAGCAACCCACTATACAAATAGTTATTTCAACTATGACGATGACAGAAATACTATCTTCAGATTGAAACCAGCGTGTCACGGCTACAACTTTATTCAATATATCAACATTCTCTGTTAAGTTGTAGTATACGGTTAGCATGGTTGTAGCTAAATCTTATCATCACAATCACAAACCTGTTGTTTTATTAGCTTCGGATACTTCGCATACATGTACTCAGCTAGATTCCCGCTAGTTGCGTATTCCATGGATATCATCACATAATCATCTGAATAAAAGTGATCGTAAAATTTTATTATGTTCGAGTGATTCATTGAAGATAGGATGTTTACCTCATTTACTATATCCTGCAAAGTAGAAAATAAAAAATTATGGTTTAGGTAGGTACGTTATTACGTTAACTAAATAAGAGTAGGTTAGGTATGAGATGATTATTGTTCTGAAACTGTGTATCTGCTCACAAACCTGGCTTAAACTTAGTTTTGGTGTATATATAAAGGTGTATGGAAGCCTCAAATTCACTGATAGCTCCATTTACTCTTCTGTGCTCAAATTACTAATAGTTGATAGCGTTGTGAATAGGTACCTACACTGATTAGAGAAAGTCGGGGAGCGCTAGCTCCATTTACTCTTCTGTGGGTACCTACTAGTCTGTTTGAACATACCTAAATAAAGTGATTTACCTGTTTGTGATCTTGTATCTTTATATTTAGCTCTATATTTTTAACTATCGTCAACTGAATGGTTTTAGAATTCTCGCATAAATAAACATCGCTGAAAATAAAAGAATCAATTTTATAATCGAAACAGGAAAATAAACAAAAACTTGTTATTTACACGATAGTACTCCACTCACCCGTATGTACCTTTGCCAATAGTTTTCAAATATTTAAGTTATTAACTCTGAATCGATCTTTTATATCCATTTTTATATTTTAACCCTTGACGTCATTAATTAACTAACATAACATAATTTAACACATCATTTCTTCAAGGTTTATTTGAGGGTAGTTTAGTCAACGTCCCAAATCAAAATTCCCACTCTGGAAGTTGACAGAAAGAAAGGAAATATAAATAAACAGAAATTTGGAGTGTATCCGATCATCGTGTTTTTTATCTTTGTCGCACACATGAATTTTGTAATATGCTTTCCTGCTGTCATAATTTGCGTTTAAATATTTTGGTAGATTCACAAAACAATTCTGGCAACACTATTTCCAGTTGTGCCAACATACTAAAATGAATTTTTGCGTTTCATTTGTTACTTCTGAGTACATAGCAGAATATAAAAAGGAGACAGCGCTATACAAAATAAAGAGTATCTATCTCTCTTGTACAAACTGTGTTGATATAAAATTACGCCACAAAAGCGTCAACCATAGCACAGTAGTTTTGTGGATTCCGTAATTTTGAACTTTTTTCGTGATTAAATTCATCTCTATTTTGTGCAGAAAGTAGAGGAATTTGTAATCAAGATGGGTCAGGTCGCTGGAACTCTTAACACTCGCGATATTGGTCTGAATATGGATGATAAGCCCACTTTCGATCCGCAGGTTGGGTTTGACTTTCAGCGAAAACAAAGAGGTATTTTCCCACACAGGTCTATTTAAACTTACTATTTAGGATACTTGGACGTCCTAATAGCATTCCATAACAGTTTTACAACAAATTCTTTGTCTGTTGTTGTTACATAATAAATTTTGTTTAGGTTAGAAAATTTTCAAAACATAGCCATTTAGTTTTACTCTACAGATTAAAATTATCTCTCCGCTCCAATATTATTGCCTATTGAATGTAATTGCCAGGTCCAGACTGATTAACTAACCTATTCTTACTCTTTACATTTACTAACAACAATAATATTGGAGCGGAGAGATAATTTTAATCTGTAGAGTAAAACTAAATGGCTATGTTTGAAAATTTTCTAACCTAAACAAAATTTATTATGTAACAACAACAGACAAAGAATTTGTTGTAAAACTGTTATGGAATGCTATTAGGACGTCCAAGTATCCTAAATAGTAAGTTTAAATAGACCTGTGTGGGAAAATACCTCTTTGTTTTCGCTGAAAGTCAAACCCAACCTGCGGATCGAAAGTGGGCTTATCATCCATATTCAGACCAATATCGCGAGTGTTAAGAGTTCCAGCGACCTGACCCATCTTGATTACAAATTCCTCTACTTTCTGCACAAAATAGAGATGAATTTAATCACGAAAAAAGTTCAAAATTACGGAATCCACAAAACTACTGTGCTATGGTTGACGCTTTTGTGGCGTAATTTTATATCAACACAGTTTGTACAAGAGAGATAGATACTCTTTATTTTGTATAGCGCTGTCTCCTTTTTATATTCTGCTATGTACTCAGAAGTAACAAATGAAACGCAAAAATTCATTTTAGTATGTTGGCACAACTGGAAATAGTGTTGCCAGAATTGTTTTGTGAATCTACCAAAATATTTAAACGCAAATTATGACAGCAGGAAAGCATATTACAAAATTCATGTGTGCGACAAAGATAAAAAACACGATGATCGGATACACTCCAAATTTCTGTTTATTTATATTTCCTTTCTTTCTGTCAACTTCCAGAGTGGGAATTTTGATTTGGGACGTTGACTAAACTACCCTCAAATAAACCTTGAAGAAATGATGTGTTAAATTATGTTATGTTAGTTAATTAATGACGTCAAGGGTTAAATATAAAAATGGATATAAAAGATCGATTCAGAGTTAATAACTTAAATATTTTGAAAACTATTGGCAAAGGTACATACGGGTGAGTGGAGTACCTATCGTGTAAATAACAAGTTTTTGTTTATTTTCCTGTTTCGATTATAAAATTGATTCTTTTATTTTCAGCGATGTTTATTTATGCGAGAATTCTAAAACCATTCAGTTGACGATAGTTAAAAATATAGAGCTAAATATAAAGATACAAGATCACAAACAGGTAAATCACTTTATTTAGGTATGTTCAAACAGACTAGTAGGTACCCACAGAAGAGTAAATGGAGCTAGCGCTCCCCGACTTTCTCTAATCAGTGTAGGTACCTATTCACAACGCTATCAACTATTAGTAATTTGAGCACAGAAGAGTAAATGGAGCTATCAGTGAATTTGAGGCTTCCATACACCTTTATATATACACCAAAACTAAGTTTAAGCCAGGTTTGTGAGCAGATACACAGTTTCAGAACAATAATCATCTCATACCTAACCTACTCTTATTTAGTTAACGTAATAACGTACCTACCTAAACCATAATTTTTTATTTTCTACTTTGCAGGATATAGTAAATGAGGTAAACATCCTATCTTCAATGAATCACTCGAACATAATAAAATTTTACGATCACTTTTATTCAGATGATTATGTGATGATATCCATGGAATACGCAACTAGCGGGAATCTAGCTGAGTACATGTATGCGAAGTATCCGAAGCTAATAAAACAACAGGTTTGTGATTGTGATGATAAGATTTAGCTACAACCATGCTAACCGTATACTACAACTTAACAGAGAATGTTGATATATTGAATAAAGTTGTAGCCGTGACACGCTGGTTTCAATCCTGAAGATAGTATTTCTGTCATCGTCATAGTTGAAATAACTATTTGTATAGTGGGTTGCTGATAATATTATAAAATCTATGATACCAACCCTATCAATTGACATCAAAAGTATCTTATTTGTAAGTGCAGTGCAATAAAATAATATCATTTTGCTTTATCTATTTTCAGGAAATTCTTTTTTATTTTTGCCAAGTGTTACTGGGAGTTAACTACATGCATAGCAAAAACATAATTCACCGAGATTTGAAAGCGGAGAACATTCTTCTGACTGGAAAACATGGTCTCACTGTTAAAATTGGAGATTTTGGAATTTCAAAAATGCTGGCAAGGTATCTATGGAATTCAATTTCTACTTTTAGCTATTGGTTGGTCTGCTTCTTCTGCGAAACGATGATTATCAAACAAACGGCGTAAACCACGTGCCCTCCGAAGTCAGACAACCGGTGGATCATCCTGTATGGTCCTAATGAAACTAGTAACAATCTAACTACAATTTTTGTTTAGCTTTTTTATTGTCAGGATATCCCGTAAGATGATTTTTATATTTATTTGATATTTTTGATTGATTTTTATGTAGGTATGTATATTTTATTTCAGTGCGAAGAAAACATCAACCGTTATAGGCACCCCTTATTACTTAGCCCCCGAACTCTGCGAGGGTAAGCCGTATGACACAAAGAGCGATGTTTGGGCTCTAGGATGCTTGTTGTATGAAATGTGTACGCACACACGGGCTTTTGAGGCAGAGGTAAGAGAACCAATGTATTACACAAATTATAATTTCCGTTTTATCAATGGGGAAACGTAACTAAACTGAGACGAGAACTTACAAATTTGACTAATCGGAGCCACGACCGCTAACCCAAGTGCACACTGTACATTGTTGAATTTGATACAATAACGGGGACCGTAACTAAACTGAGAACTATTTTGCAGTGATTAAAAAACAAACTTTGTACTGTGGGAATCGAACCCACGGTCACTGACCACAAGAACTCAGAGGCAATCTGAGTACCGCTTTCCAAATAACATTTAAGAATTTACTGTCAGTTACATCGATGGGAACCGTAACTAAACTGAGAACTAATTCAAAATCGACGGGAACTGTTACTAAACTGAGAACTAATTCAAAATCGACGAGAACTGTTACTAACTGAGAAATAAAATTATTTCAAAACGAACTTTATAATATATGCCATTATATATTTATATATTATATGGGGATCGAACCCACGATTGTGGAATGCTGACCACAAGAACTCAGAGCGGCAGTCAGAGTACCGATTTGCGATAATATCGGTTAGGAATTTAAGACTATTATTTCTTATTTTCAGACTCTAGTTGGCTTGGTGAAGGCAATAACTTGCGGTAATGTACATCCTATAGACTTATCAGTATATGACAGAGGTCTTCAAGACCTCATAGATGCGATGTTGATAATCCTACCTGATAAAAGACCCACTATCAAAGACCTCATGGGACGAATGGTGGTGTTACCTATAGTTTATACTGTTTTCTTAGATGCTGGAAATGATGAGCTGTTGCTTCTCAAAGCTAATGAACTTTTTAAAGTGTAATGAATATGTACCTACCTATTTGCGATTTTAAAGTGTATTATTTATAGATTGTGTTATAATGATAATGAATGAATTTATGTATGACATGATATAGAATTGAGAATAAATGAAACAATTGACTTGCAAGAATACTTTGTTTTATTAAAAAAAAAAGAACTTCACGATTTTAAAATTAGTATAGTACCTGTTCTTTGAAACCAATATCTTTTAGATAAGATCATAGTAACTGAACTTCCACTCAACACCTGGAGTAGTGTAGTATCCATCTTATGAGCGAAATACCAATGTGTACCATTCTGTTCTTACCAGCTTAACCTAATTTCTCGTGTGTTATCTGTTCTTTATTACAGCTACTTAAATATATGACAAAAATGCTTTGAATTGGACTTGACTTGTACCATTTCACTGGCCATTTTGGTCCGTTTCCATCTCCTCCTCTTCCTCTTCTGAAATCATAAAAATAAAATAATTTATTAGAATGTTATACTTTCATAAGCTCAAAAACTGTGACCGCTGCAGCTTCACACACTCGCGATCTGAAATATTTAGGTTTACAATCAATAGAAGACTAACAAATTATCATACCACCTAGAATTTTGTAAGGGGATTTTAAACATTATTCTTTTTAAATCACTAAGATGGTTTCCATAATAAATTCATATTGTGTTTTATAAAGTAAACAGGTGCACACTGCTGAGCTAGTGTTTAAACAATACAGAGAAAACAGATTGTTGCAGATTTGTACAAAATCCTCATCTATAGTCTAGTCTAGTGTTTGCAAGTTACAAGCTAATCATTAAAAAAAAAACAAATTCAACAAAACACAGGTCTTACGTTGGCCATTGCTGGCTTGCGTAGCCGGTTGTAGTGGCTTCTGTCCCGGGATCTGGCCGGCCTGCAACATCCTCGTCAGCCGCTCCACCTCTTGCAATGACGACGCATTCTTGATGGCCTCACGAATTTTGTGGATCTCTTGAGGGGTAAGGTCTGAAAAGAAAGTATTTGTAAGAAACATACTAATTTAAAAAAAATATGTCAGAAGCTAGTCTGAGTTGCAGTGCAAGATAATATTATATTGGAGACTGTTGGATCCCAAAAGAAGAAATCTAAAAGAAGCCACAAATTGGGTGTGAAAAAAGATACAAAAAAGAAGGTAGCAAAAAATTAATTCTTATAACCACCCAAGAATAAGTAAAGACAATCTTAGAAAGCCTACACCACCAAATCTTTGGTTGCAGATGGTTAAGAAGAAAGTCTAAAATTGTGAAAAGGTAATACTTACTGGTAACTTTAGCATCAGGCATATTTCCTCCAGGAACGAAAGTCTTGGCCTTTCTCGTGATTTCTTTCTGTAGCTCCTTTCCTTTCTTACTCTTGAACAGAGTGTTAGCTTCCTCTCTTTCCTTCTGCTTGATCTTTCGGAAATCGAGTAGCCTTAGCTCTGGTAATTTAAATGCCACATACGCCCTGAAAAATAGGAATAGTTAGAATTAAAATTATAATTAGTCATGTTTGCTTTAAACTACAATAATGTCTAATTAATCAATACTGATTTGTAGTTTTTTAAATTACCTATTTACTTTTACTAGATTTTTGCATTCACTTGCAGCTTAATGCCTTTTCCCTTGGGAATCAGATATTACCCCATAGTAAAAGGTAGCCTATGTCACTTAGGGTGAACATAGCTTTCTAATGGTAAAAGAATTTATGAAATTGGTTAGAGTTTATTAGTTACAAACATACATGCATATCTTTCCTTTTTGAAATATTGTAATAAGGTATACATAGAAACCCTATAAGAAAAATGTTTTATTTACCTATAATGCTGTTTGTTAGCAACAGGATTGTGCATAAGTGAAAGTGTCTTTAGCTTTGGTAAGGTCGCGAGAGGGTCCAAATCACCAAGCTCTGAAATATTGTTGTTGGTCAATATCAGAGACTCCAGATTGGGTAAATATTGTTCGAGCCCTTCACCAATTCTCCTGAAACAAGGTTACATAAAATAAAGATTAATTTAACACTTGAAAATTAAATTAAAAATCTTTTCTTGTTTAGATAATTATTGAATACTTACACAATTCTGTTATTGTTCAATAGCAAACATTTTAGTCTCTTTAGCAGAGGAAATCCATCAAGTTTCCTGACATCATTGTCAGAGAAATCAATTGTATCAAACTGATCTAATGTTGCTCCCAAATTTTCAATTTGGGGAATTTTGTAACCTGTAATTTTTATTAGTTAGTTATTTTAATTACCAATGTTTGAAACTAAGTAGAAATAAAGATATAGGTAAGGAAGTCAGGATATACTAAACAAAACAGGGTAAAAGTAGAACAGGGTAGCAGAATCTAACCTCAAAAAGGGTAGCAAATTATAACCTATAGAAAAATCAAAACCCACACTAAATGCCTAACTAGGTTCAAAATACGTAACATAAACCTAATTAAACTTGTTTAATTTACAATAGCACTGAAAAACAGCTTACCTCTGAGATCTAGTTCGCGGTCTTTGCATGGGTTCATGTATTGCATAGAATTCTGGATTAACTCTGTTGTTAACTTCACCATTTTGAAGTTTTCTTATAACAAATTTATTAGAATAATCTGCCTCGCCTTTCTATTGCTATTTACGTGCCGGTTTATTTATATTTTTGCATTTCACACGGCATCCACAAAACACGCCACGATACGAGAACGAATGAATGAATGATTAATGAAATGACAGACAGATGCTGAACCATAGACAAGGGATCTTCTTTTTCTTGACCGGAAATAGGACCGACCGTTTAACGAAGACATTGTAGAACATCCCTCTGAATTTTCTTTGCATGCTTTGTAAACGCAAATGTAACGTCAATTTGACAGCACCTTCTATCATGTGTTCCATTTATTCTATTGCTGTCTCTTTTACTTTTGTATCAATTTTATATGGATGTCCTTTTCTAACTATAGCAAAATTAGCATAAAAACTAAATTAAACGCATAAATATGATTCACGTAAAAACAACACGGTAAAATTTCTTGTTACTCATCTGTTAATCCATTTTATTGTTCAAATAGTGCATAAAAGTTAATTTCAACATGTTTTCTACAAACCCAAATTATACAAAACTCAAGACACATTTGAGATTGGCAATAAACCGCCTCAAATTGTTGGAGAAGAAGAAAACTGAGTTGGCCCTAAAAGCCCGCAAAGAAATTGCGGAATATATTGCCGCTGGTAAAACTGAAAGAGCTAAAATCCGTGTCGAACACATCATTAGGTGAGTAACAAACTGATATTATGAAATAATAAGATCGTAGAACTTTGCTTTAGTAGTACATTAAATTCAAAATGTGAAGCAATACATGCATATGTCCTTGAATAAATCACATCACCTTTATATTAAACGTTTAGAAGAGTGCTAAATTACGATCAAATACAGCTCTCTTTGTGACCAACAACTTTAAATTGATTTGATTCTAATCTTATATCATGGAATCCTAATACAAATGACTCATTCTTAGAACAGGAAATTGACCTACGACTGTTATTATTAAATGCGAATGTAATAGCCTAGTAGCAATGCAGCTAAACTAATTCCTTACTTTAGGTAATATTTAAGACATTTGTTGTTTTAATCACTGTTTTATTTAAAATAAAATAAATAATTATAGGTAATAAACAAACACATTCCTACAATAAATTCAATTTCAACAAATTCCAGAGAGGATTACATGGTGGAAGCGATGGAAATAGTGGAGATGTTCTGTGACCTGATCCTTGCGAGGTTTGGACTCGTCACTCAGATGAAGGAGTTGGATGAGGGACTTGCTGAAGCTATCTCTAGTCTTATCTGGGTGGCGCCTAGAATGCATACTGATGTCCAGGTATATTCTTATCATAAAATTAGGTTTAAATAATAAACATAGAAAAATATTTTATGTAAATTTTAGGCGATTCCACAGATTATGGTGACTCATTTGTCATTAATTATTCATTATCTTTGAAGTGCATTAGAGGAAAAGAGATCACAACACAATACAAATTACTAAAACAAGAACCTTATCATCATGCAAAGACATAAAAGTTGTTTATTTTGGCATAGTTTAAATACTAAATTGCTAATTATATCTTCCTAAATTATGTTTGTGTTTATTTAGGTTCTAATTAATTTCAATTTTTTAATTACTATTTTTTTTTCACAGGAACTGAAAGTGATATCAGATCTATTTACAGCAAAATATGGTAAAATCTATGCAGATGCTTGTAGAGGCGAGCATGTGAACACAGTCAGTGATAAACTGAAACACAAGTTGTCAGTACAAAGTCCACCAAAGATTCTGGTGGAGAAGTACTTGATTGAAATAGCGAAGAATTATAATGTGGAGTATACACCTGATGAGCAAGTCATGAGAGAGGAAGAAGGTCAGTACAAAAGTAACTCTACATTTTCATTTTATTTTGATATTTTAACAACAAAAACAGTAAAAAATTTTACCTATATGTTGATAGTTAAATATGACAATGTAAAATACTATCAAATATATTTTCTACTGATGTAAATAATGAATAAATAAAAAAAAAATGTTACAAGCCTTTTAACACACTGATTAATGGATCAAAAACCTACCATACCACTTATATAATGTGGTGCATTCTCACTGTTTACTAATAAAAATAGTAATGAAGGAAATAATTCAAAAATTATGTATCTGATCAGGACGCGACGCCTTACTTATAGACATCGGCGGTCCGCCACAACCCCCCGGCTTCATCGGCTTCCCGCAACTACCGCAGATGCCGAACCTACCACCACCTAGCGTCACGCCCTTTCAATATCCATCGGTAAGTGTTTTAATTTATTCTTTTCTATTATAATTGTACATAGAAGTTTATAATATTTTTAGACTTCTTAGAGATATTCTGGATAGATGATTTTGCAGGTACTTGGCTAACAGCTACTTATTGCACGGCTCTTATTTCATGGCGATCTAAATTACATTGAATGTCCGTTTTGGAAATTATGGAGCTAATTATCATAACACCACAGAATTTCGTCTTCTTCTTGTAAAAGAAGGGTTATGCTGAGATTGATATTGATAATGAATGTTGTCTACTCCACTGCAGGCTTCAGAAGACAGACGTGGTTCTATCATAAGAAAGCTCATGTACTTTATTATGCAATGTCTAAAAAAATAATCTACCCAATGATTACAATTCCAGGGTCCATCAGGTGGTAAAGCCGGTGGTTTCGTGGCGTCCTCTCCATCGTTCGGCGACAACAACCACGGCGGTATGAGCGGCTACAACCTTCCTCCTGGGGTCGACTCCAAGACCCTCACTAACAGCTTCCTTCAGGTGAGTTGTAGAGGTAGTTTGATTTAGCATTAAAGAGCATGGTGAATGACTGTCATAGGGCACTATTATTGCAAGCTTTCTCATGAATGGCACTGATTTTGTGATATGCGAATGCGACTGTATCCCATGTGAAAAGGAAGCACTTATTCCTGAACTGAATCAGTCTTCAGTTTGAAACTGGACAGCCACGAAATACAAAAGCTACTCACGAGTACTCAGCGTTCTATTACTTTGTTGTGTATGTTTGTATGTATTAATTTGCTTTGTTGTGTGTTTTATTCGTGTTCCTCTTTTTTCCGAATTTCTTAGTTTGTCAAGTTTCCTAAACAACTCTTGTGACTAATTTGTACGATCGTTAATTTGATCTTCGATGATAATGCGTATAATTTTACATCGCCAAAGTTGTTTTAAAACATCTGTTAAGATGAAAAGGCCATTGATGATGATTACTTTTCGACAATATCGAAATATTTGTGTCATTTCTTATTCATCATATATTATTATATATTATTCATCAGATCACCTGATTTCATTCTTTCTTTACTCTATACCTACCTGTAGAGTCCACTGTTTAATTTCAGGATGAGATGAGCAACCTGCCGCCGGCTTACGACAGCATACATAACGATCCGGTAATTAGTAGCTATGTTAGTTTGAGATTTTTATATTTGCTATCTTCTTTCTTTCTTCTTTTCTGTTCTTCATTGGTTGTCGTTTCTATCTCTGTCATTTCATCGCATTTTCTGAGTCTATATCGCACGCTATAGTACACAAAACATAATGTTCTTCTTATCTTATGATAATATGCTATGATGTAATTTTTCGTGTTCCATCAACACGCTAAGAAGAAGACACAAAGCATCATGTTATTAGCAGTAGTATAGACTAATTATATTCTTAGTTCAATTCAAGCACATTTTCATTGAACATTACACATATGACTAAGTTGAAGCAAAGCACATGGCAATTTATGCACTTGAATTAACAAAACCACGTTTTTTAACTGAGATAAACAACCAATACTAACATTTCTTTTCTTCACTTGGACAAACTGGTTGTGGGTATAAGTGTTTTTTTTAACAACTTGGTATAAAGACTGTTTACTTTCCAGCCGGGCCCAGGAGCTTCGCACAACCAGGGGCCACCACCTAACAACCCCGGGCCGTCTTACCCCTCAGGGCCTAACAACCCGGGACACCAACAGTCCCCCTCCGCGCCCACCCCGCAGCCCCGCACCCGCCCCGCAGGTAACAACCACTTCCCGGATCTCCCGGACCTGCCCTCAGTACCGTCAGACTTGATTTTGCCTTCAGTACCGCACAGTAGCGACTCTAGCACGAGTAGGTCGGATGCTCCCGATGAAATCGACTTCGATGATCTGAATCGTAGGTTCGAGGAACTCAAGAAGAAGAAATAGAGGTTATTTATGAATAAATATAAATAAAGATTAGACCGCACTAGAACTGCACTGCAGCGGCGCGGTAACTGCATTTCATACATTCTCGACAGTTTTGCCGCTGCAGTGCGGTATAGCTCATACATTTTCATACAAAGAATAATTTGTCGCTCTAGTGCGGTCTAACCTTAATACGTACAGGAATAAATCACATTTGTGCTTCGATAAAATTGCTCCATTTCAAAATGATCAATTTTCAGTAGATAACATTTGTAGATAGCAGTAATTTTGTAAGGAATGTATCACCTAGTGATATTTGATCTGAATGGAAGAACAAATAAAATTAAAGTCTGTATCCTGTCGAAGGAAGCACAGAATCAACAATGACCTACCTGCATCGTCCTGTCTTGCATCATTTCTTCAAGTGCTAAACTAAATATCCCCAGATTAGTCGATTGCAATTGTTATCTTTTTTTCCCACTTGATGTAAATATTTACAGCGACAGGTAACATTTTGTTAATATCTGGCTGAACTTTGTTGCATTGTACTTTTTTTTTAAATATAAATTATTGATAGATAACAAAATATTTGTGAAACATCGGTGTGGGTTCACCTATGGTAATTCGTTAACATGTCTCAAATGTATGTTCTATAAGACTAATCATGAGATTTAAGAATGATAAATAACGTGATAGGTTTGCTTGTATAAATAAAAGATGATCTAGTTTTACATTAATGTAATTATTGCTGTATTATTATTGTATAAAATTTCATTTAGCTGACAGCCGTGTATATTACCACTCTGTTATACTTATTCAAGTTATATTAGCATCATATTTAATTTGAAATATATTTTTTTATTGTAATGTAATAAGCGTAGTTATTTTCAACAACTTTATACTGAGGGAACTATTTAAATTGCGACATGAAAAAGTTAAATTACTTATATGGAAAGATCATTTGTTAGAATGCTTTTCAGTCAAAAACTTGCAAATGTGTAAAAAATACAAAAAATCTCATTTTCATTTTTCAATACGGCGTCAACCCTGGACGCATAACTTTTATAGGTTTAACATTTACCCATGTTATCAAATGACCTTTACCACGATACATAACAAAACGCTCGTACCACGAAAAAATAAATACACACTAAAAGTCCATAGTTTAATAACAAAAGCAGTCCACAGTCCACTATTATAACAGTCTGAGGATCTGCTGCGAACAGACAGCGATCTTCTTAAGGGCCGCGTCGGTCGCCCCGCAGTCCCTCTTAAGGCGGTTGTGTAGTTGCATGTTGGAGATCACTTTAGTTTGGATTTGCAGTTTGTTGGGCGACTCGGCTAGCAGCGTGCCGAGAGCGACTAGGCCTCTGGAAAAGAGGAAGAAAGATTTAAAAGAGGGTAACAAACTTGTATACTTGGGCACAGATAATATAATAATATACTAGTACAGATGCCTAATGTCATACAACAAAACTGGTCCGCATTAACCGGGCAGACCGCCGGGCCGGCCCGTTTTTAGGACATTGTGACGCAAAACACATTTACTTTATTTGAACAGTTTTTGACGGTTTAAATCTGTTAGATGAATGTTTGTTTAGAACGGGTTACCCGACTTAACCGTAGAGCCATCTCTTGATATTTTAAAAAGCTTATTTACTGTAGTACGGAATGGGACCCCATGCCTTGGGTAACATTTAACTGATTCTTAACGCGACATAGACATAGTTCATTTAAACAATGTAGGTACAACAAAAAGAGCAAGTGTTGAAGGCAAAGAGTAAGCATTGATGGTAAAGAGTAAGCATTGAAGGTAAAGTGTGCAGTAGTACCTATGTCTATTAAAAATATCAACATAGACTTCTCCATGGAGTCTACCCCTTGGACAAAAAACGACCAAGGTTCACTTTCATAAGACTATTATTTAAAAGTCTCCAGAAATGGAAATATGATTGCGCTTACCTGAAGTACGCTTCGTTGTCAGTAGTTCTACCGAGTAGTATAACTAGCGCGTCGGCCAGCTCCACGTTGTCCATCTGCTGCGCGAGCGCTACTGACAGATTCAGCAGTAAGGATGCCGCAGCAATCTAAAAACAAAAAGTTGTGCATGGTTATTCCCTGAGCATTGATAGAACATGATTGTTGTACATGAATATTGATAGAGCATGATTGTTGTGCATGGATTTTGCTAGAACATGATTGTTGTGCGTGGATATTGCATGGCTATTTGTAAAACTTGATTTTTGAATAATGATTAAATAATTATGATGACGTTTACCTGAGCATTATTGCTGAGTTGTGTGAGGCAGATGAGTGAATGCACGACGCTCTCCCGCGCGGCCAACACGAGCATCTCTCCGGGGAGATCACAGAACGCGTTCACTAACACTCGCATCGCTAGCATTTGATTGGCTGGCAGATTATCTAGAATCGCATTACAATATGTGTGAGATTTGTCCAAACGATGCATTCAAACATAAATAAATCGCAATAGAAAACTCTAAACGCATCGCTAGTGCAAAAAACTGGATTTCTTAAATCTACTGTCATTCAATTATTTATTAGGTATATGGAAGGATCATGTTCCACTACTGGACAACCCACACTTGGCAGACGGTAACTTCATAGGGAACGCTTTAGGACACACACAGAAAGAGATGGAGAGATGCTATTCTAAGCTAACATCAGAAAAGGCTATAATCTGACTTGCTATGAAGTAGTTTCAGTGAGGTGCCTCAAAAGAAAAAAAATATACAGGGTGTAAAAAAAAGTACTGCGTTCCTTCAAACTAATCTTCTACTAATGATACCAAACAACTTTCCCAAAACAGAAAAATTTTAGCTCGTATAAAAAATTGCCTTTTCCATACAAACTTGTAGATGTGGCGAGCATTTTTGTATGAAGAAGGTGATTTTTTTTTTCGCGCTAAAATTTTTGTTCTTTGGGAAAGTTTATTGGTATCATTAGTAGTACATGTGGTTTCATAATCATAATCATAATCATAATCATTTTTTATTGCAGTATCACAATTAATAAGGTACATTCATACGAGTAGTTACATAGGTCTTATATAAATTAATCATGACGCCCTGTTAGGGCATAGCAATTTTTCAGCAGAGGACGCTACTATTCATAATTTTTAAATCTAATAAAATATTAAAACATATAGAATATTAAAAAGGTAATGAAACAGTTAACAAGTATTAACTTAAAATTAAAATTTTAGAAGTAATAGTATCTGAGATCAACACTATCTTATACTATATGACATTAAATTTCTAAATACAGCATTATATAAATCTATTCTTTATGATTGTTGTATTTTGAATTTATCTTTATCATCATCATCAAAAAATTCGTTAAGATTATAATAACATTTTTTAATTAGAAACTTTTTTAATTGTTTTATAAACGATTTATGGATATTATTATTTTTTATAATGTTCGGTATGCAGTTATATATTTTAATCATCATTGAATGGGGGCCTGAGGTAAATAATTCTAATTTTGAAAAGGGCATTTTAAGTTTATGTAAATTGCGATTATTTCTTTTTAATGTTGTTTCTGGGGAGTATAGGTACATATGGGTTCTGACAAATTTACACGACTCTAAGATATAAATTGAAGTTAAGGTGAGAATATTATGCTTTATGAAGTGAGGTTTGCAAGACTCCATTTGTTCTATATTTGTTAAGATTCTAACACATTTCTTTTGAAGAATAAATATATCTTCTACATCAGTGGAATTACCCCAAAAAATGATACCATAGGTTATCCTACTATAAGCATATGCATAATATGCAGCAAGTGCAGTTTTAAAGTCTGTTGATTTCTTGAGATGGTACAATGCATAGATAAAAGAAGAAAGTTTAAGCGATAGGTTGTGTACATGTTCTTTCCAATTTAGGTTGGTGTCTAAATCAATACCTAGTAGCTTAGCTGTATCTACCATTTCTATGTTGGAACCTTTATAGTTATAGTTAAGTTGAAGTTCTGATTTTTGGTAAGGTCTAAACTGAATTATCTTGGTTTTTTTTAAGTTAAGTTCTAAGTTATGTAGTTCTAGCCAATCTATTGTATCATCAAGGGTAGTATTAAGAGAATCTTTTAATTCTGTGGGATTTGAGCAAGTAAATAGAATTGATATATCATCTGCAAATAGAATCGATCGGTCATTAAACAAATTTGGGAGATCATTGATGTACACAAGGAACAGCAAACATCCTAAAACGCTTCCTTGTGGTATAGATGCCGTGGCAGTTATCCGTTCTGATCTCGAGTTTTGAATTTTCCCGGTTAAAAAATTTATGTTCTCTACTTCTACGTACTGCTCCCTGTTTTGGAGGTATGATTTAAACCAATTGTAGGCGGTTCCTCTAATACCAGTTCCGTAAAGTTTATTTAAAAGTATCTCAAAGTTCACCCTGTCATACGCTTTACTCATATCGAGTAATAGACCCACGGCATATTTTTTTGAATTAATTATATCCAAGATTTTTTGAACGTACTTATAAACGGCTAATATCGTCGAACGGTTTTTGCGGAACCCATATTGGTTATCGTTAAAAACAAGGTATTTTTCGTAAAAGGTGTTCATTCTGTTTACCATAGCAGTTTCATATATTTTAGACGCAGTATTTAAAAGTGAAATGGGACGGTAGTTGTTAGGGTCTGATTTACTTCCTTTTTTATGGATTGGTTTTACCAAAGATATCTTTAATGCATCAGGAAATATTCCTTCTGAGAAAGACTGATTTATTAAATTTGTGAAAGGAATGGCTAAATCATGGGCGCATGCTTTGATTAATGTTGGTGGTATTTCATCGGTTCCAAAACTTGTTTTATTTTTAAGGCTTTTTATAATTTTTTCTATTTCTATGGATTCTACTGGACGCAAATAAAATGAATTTTCTACAGTGATTGATGGATTTGTTTGAGTTTTATTAAATATAAAGTTGCTTTTTGGAATACCTATGGTTGAGAAGAAATTATTAAAATGGTTTGCAACTTCTTTAGGTCCTTCAATGTCAATATTATTTATTTTTAATTTTATATTATTTTTAATTCTGTTAGGCCTATCGTTCTTTTCTTGTTTAATAATTCGCCACATTATTCGAGTTTTATTATCTTGGTTTTTGAATTTGCGAATGTTACTAATTTTTTTGGACTTATGAATAGCTTTTTTTAATGTTTTATTGTAGGTTTTATAATAGTTATGTATGATTTTGCTTTTAGTTTGTGAATTTAGGATACTTAATAATCTTTTATTCTGACATGACCGTTTTAGGCCGGTTGTGAGATATGTTTTTTTGCTTTTCAACTTTATCTTTAGGAGTTTTCGCGGAATGCATTTATCTAAAATATTTCTCAGAACTAAACTAAAAGTATTGTAATTTTCATTAACTGATTTGTATGGTGAAATATAATCATTCCAATTTATATTACTAACTTCATTTTGATATTTTAATATGTTTGTTTCATTAAACAACCTTTTATTAATAGTAAAGAAGTTTAAAAGTGGAAAAACAGCTGGCATCGTAAATGAAACGCCTTTATGATCAGAGAAGCCATATTCTTGTACGTCGTATTCATAATCTTTGTGTCTTTTATTTGTAAATATTAAATCGATACATCTAGCGGTAGTTTCTGTTATTCGTGTGGCTTCATTTATTTTTTGGTGAAAGTTATAAGATAACATTAGGTTTAAAAGTCTTTTAGCTTCACTATTATCTAAAGAGTTGACATTAAAGTCTCCTCCTATAATGATATGCTTTTTCTTATCTTTTACTGAGATCAGGTTTAAAAGTTTCTCTAAGCTGCTATAAAATATTTCAACTCCTCTACTACTATCAGGCCAGTATAAACTTATTATCAATAAATTGTATTGTATTACTTCTATGGCACAAATTTCGAAAATTAGTTCAACTGACAGTTGCTGTATATCAATTCTTTCTTTATAATTAATTTGGTTTTTTAACAATATACAGACTCCACCTCCTTCGTGATTTACTCTACAGAATGAAGAACGTATACTAAATCCATTAATATCTATTAAACTTTGCTTATCTTTATTAAGCCACGATTCTGAGACGCAAACTGCATAAATGGATGGTTCTTTTTCTAATAGTGCAAGTAATAGATGTGTCTTATTAAAGAGGCTCTTAATATTTTGATATAGGACTACAAAATTAGGCTCGAAAGGAGTTATTATTATAACGGATGTTTATTGGAGAAGGTTGATTTACTTGGCGTGAAAATGGTGCTAATGGAGTATCTCTTTCCTCAGTGTTATTTTCTGTATCAATTTTTGTGTAAGTGGTGTTCAAGTGTTCATTTTCGGACTCTGTTTTATTTTTCAACGTGTCTGCATAGGATTTTTGTTGTTGAAGATAGTTAACTTCCTTGCCATCTATAATCAGTTTATTATTTCTGATAACGGCCTTCTTTCCGTTTCTTCTTGCCAGCACAAGAGCATTTTGTCTTTCCCTTCTTTCTGAAAGTTCTGTTTTAGTTAGGTATTCTGTTACACTTAGTCCTGTCTCTTTAAAGTATATAGAATTTTCCAGGATATATTTTTTCATTTTCTTACTAAGTAGTTCTATTTTCAGAGGGCGTGTAGAACCTTTTCTTCCAATCAACTCTATTTCTTCCACATAACCTGATATGTTCAAGTTAAGAATATCATGAAAAACATTTCTTATTCTTCCCATCACATCTTCTTCTGTCTCCCAGTAATTAATTTCTAGACCATGGAGGACTATCATTTTGTCTCGATTTTGTGAGGATTCTGTAGGAAAATGACTGTTTTTCAGTTGTATAATTTCTCTCTGTAATATTTTGTTTTCTTCTGTAAGTTCTGCACATTGTGAGGTAAGTAATATTATTTTTTTATCAATTACAGACACTTCAGTTTTTATTTTGGTTTGTTCTTCTTGAATCCTTATGTTCTGTAGTTTAAAATCATCTCTGAGTGTTTTCATTGCAAATTCAATCTGTTCTTGTATAGTTTTTCGCATTTCTTGAATTATCCACGTATTATTTTGCTTTAGGAGTTTATTCATTTGGCACAGTGTGACTGGCTGATCTTCCGTGGAACTTTTAGTTGTTAAATTAGGGCTAGAATCGTCCAAAGATAACGTGTGTCCTTGAGGGAGCTGTGAGTCTTCATTTTCATCTTTTGAATGATCTCCAACTTTTTCGTCCGACTGCAAAGGGTTTTGACGTAATTTGCGTTGATGTTTGGGCAATATTGGGGTATTGTCGTTTCTAGGACGTCGTACGGCTGCACACTCACAATCAGGACATACCCAAGTTCTTTCATAATCCAGTCGGCGCTCTCTATACTCGTCTCCACTTATATTTACGCATTGGTAGTGATACTTTCCTTTACATGAGCTGTTTATACACTCGATCAAGTCTCTTATTCCAATATGTTTCTTACATGCTTTACACGGACGCATTTTGAAACATTTATAAGGAAAAAAATATTTCTCAAAATATTTTACTAAACACTTTCAATATTTAGTTGAGTTGAGTGCCCTCTGTTTATTGTTTGTGGCAACAGTAGTAAGTGAAAGTCTACAGCAACCTCTACCTTCTCCGTCGATGAAAACATCAAATTGGGGTGTTTGATCGATAAGAAGTTTAGTCCTTAAATGTTAGATGGCGCTGTAAGGAGTGCAGAAATGTTTTGCAATATGTAGCAGAATTTCGATATCGATGCGTTTGAGGTTATGAGATTAGAGAATTTCATGTTTATGTTGATTTGTGTATAAAAAAGCTCTCACGTTATGTTGATAACAGTTCGCTTTGAGTCACCTCGTATATCGATTGTTCCAAACTGATATTCATTGAAAAAAACAACACAAAATCACCGACCGTTATTTTGCAGTAATCACTCACTAATTGTAGCTTATATTACAAATCTTCAGTTGTAGGAGTAGTACTACACTTCGGTATTTAGTTTTAACCACTTTATTTTACAGTTGTTCACTTCTTTATATTTTTAAAGTAATTTAAGATACAGACACGATGTAAACAGTGGCACAGTAGCGCCCTCCTCACGTGTCTTTTCTTTTCTGTCTTGGTTTAAAGGGACGCAGTACTTTTTTTACACCCTGTATACAAACCTGGTGCTAGTAATGATAGAAGATATTTGACAAAGTTAGGTCCGTACGCCGTGTCGAACATTTGTGCGTTGATGTCCTTATTTCTAATAGCTAGTCTAGTCACATCCAACACTGGGAACAGTATTTCTGAAATACAAATTGAATTATACTTGTAGTTATAATATTTCTTATACAGGGTGTAAAAAACAGTACTGCGTTTCTGTAAACCACATGTTCTACTGATATACCAAACAACTTTCCCAAAGAAGAAAAATTTTAGCTCGAAAAAAAAAATTGCCTTTTCCATACAACGATGCTCTCCAGGATCTGCAGTTTTGTATGGACAACATTTAATTTCGAGCTAAAAATTTTGTGCTTTGGGGAAGTTATTTGGTATCATCAGTAGAACATGTGGTTTAAAGGAACGTAGTACTTTTTTTTACACCCTGTATATCTAAGATGAGATCGACAGTCTTGATTTTAGTTACACGTAGAACAAAATAAGTTTCAGTTCTCACCTTTGGGCCATTCTAACATTTTCTTTAGTAACGTAATTGTTTCAGGATTGAAGCGATTGTTCTGAAAAATAAAAACAGAATATGTATTTCATCGTCATTATTTAAACGATTGTGAGGTCGAATGTAGTCTAAAGTCATCATTATCATCAGCCACAACAGTCCACTGCTGGACATGGGCTTCCCCAAAATTTGGGGGTATATGCCATACTCACCACGCTTGGCAGGCGGGTTGGTGAGCGCAGTAGAAGTTTTCCATTCACAGGGAACGTTGCTGCCCATTCCCTGGATTTATCCCTTAGTCGCCTTTAACGACACCCGCAGGAATTGATGGGGTGATGCTATTCTAACCCGGCACCACACAGGCAAGTAGTCTAAAGTAGGGTAGGTTAAGGCTAAAGTTAGTTTTTACCACTTCTCCTAATTTGACAATATTTTCTAGTTGTTCCTCAGTGAAGGGACTGACGCCGTCTCCGACCTTGCTGTTGAACTCTCTAAGTTTGTCGTGTATCGCTTTCAGGTTCGCTTGGTCGAATCTGAAACAGTAGGATAAAATATGTAGTTGAAATTAAGCAGCATGACATTTTACTGGCTTAGATTATTTTGTTATTTGATGGTGTTTTTGTTTTACATTTCTACTTTGTCACACTTCTGTAATGATTATTCTGTGCGTGTTACACTTCGGCTTTGTTTATTTTGTGTGTATTTGACTTCTGATTTGAGTATTTTGTGCGTGTTACATTTCTGTTTTATTTATTTTGTCCATGTTACATTTCTGCTTTGTTTATTCATAGAATTAGTGTAAAGGTGTGTCTACACTAAGAGCATTCGCGTAAAATGACCATTTGGCGTCGAATATTTGAGTAGTTTTGACGTTGAGTCGAGCATTCTAAAACTTACACAAATTTAGCTGACAACATGGTGCTGCTAGGTCCCTCTAATTTTCTTACATTCATTGGAAGGTGGAATATTACCTGATGTAAGCGTCGTGCGGTATGAAGGACCCCTCGGCGGAGTGCACGGAGCCGGCGGAGGCGGTGGTGTAGGCGCCGGAGCCGGTGAAGGGGTCCGCGGTGGAGGGGGGCGGGACCCCCGGCGGCCGGGGGGCGTTGGAGCCCGGCACGTAGCGGGACTCGCCCGTGAACGGGTCCGCGAACCTGGGAAATTAAATGAGGTTTAAATATGAAAAAAAAAAATGGCCTCTCATACAAAAGATGCCAGGTTGCCAGAGTTATTTTGATTGTTTAGCCTATGTTTTTTGATTTATGGGCAGGTTTATACCCTAAAATTTTGTAGACACTTGTGCAATCTAATAATCAAATATATAGATCGATATAGAAAGAGGCTCGAAGGGTGTGATTTCACTAAAATGGAACAGAGCAATGTATTAAAACAGAGAACTTACCCATTACTAGATGCTGGCAGTGCATCCAGTTTGGCATTGGTGATTATAAAATTAGCAACTTGGTCCAAATATACTTGAGGTAGATTGTTGCTGAAATAATAAAATGTTAATTCTGTGAATATTGCTGTAAAGCAACAAAAAATAATTGGTATTTATATATTTTGTAAACTTACGTATGTATAAAAGCTTGAGCAGCGACCCATGGGTCTTCGTTTTTGTTGTAAGGCAATTTTATTGGCGGGGCGCCATCTTTGATGTCCACACTGAATACGAAGTCGTATTCCTGTAAAACGTGAGATAAACATCTAAATACAGTAGCATGCAGCCGCGATAAGGCCGCGATAGCCGTTTTATCACATCTATCTGTCAAATCGTATGGGAGTTTGACAGATAGATGCGATATATTCATTATCGCGCGGTGGCATGCTACAGGGGCACAACTTTTTATGCACAGGATTAATTTGAACCCACGACTTTCGGCGAACCGTGTTGCTGCTCTAACCGCTGAGCTACCGTGCATTCAAATTCTCCAAAAATTAGTAGTATGATTCAAGCGACATTAAATGTTAAAAAACATTAAGACTTTTAAGTGTCAATAAATTAAAATTTATAACGATTTAGTAAAAGCACTCTATAACATACACAAAAAATCAGCTGGATGACCATTTATAGGTTCTTACCTTTCCCTGGTACATGGTCTTCCCCTCCGAGGGGGGGTTGGCCCCCATGACATCACCGATCTCGTTCCAAGTGTTCTCGGCGTTGCTCCACGAGTAGCACTTGACGTTGGTTCCGCGACGGACAAGTTTAGTCTGACCATCGGTTTTGCCCGGTTCTAAGAGTGCTTCCGGGCCTGGTAACCTAAAACCCAAGTCATGAACATTTAAAGTAATTTCATTTGAAGGTGCAGTATAACAGACAGAATTGGACACTATGCGGGTCTGGAATACGTGCGCATTTTAAGTATGCTACAGGCCTAAAATTACAACTTACTCAGACAGTTTAAATCCTCCAATTTCCTGCTGGCTGGCTGCAATCATTTTCTCTACATCTTCCTCGAATACCTTCAATGTGGCGTCGTCCGCGAACCTGCCCGGGTCGCATGTAAACACTCGCACTACGCCATCGCTTGAGCCTACATTAAATTAAAGTCATTTCACAACTGTATCTGCTAGTAAGCAACCTACTGAGTTTATTAAATTAAATTCTTTGATGTATCATAATTAAAAAAAAAAAAAAATGGTATGTTACTCCTGGAAATGTATTATTGAATCATTAGAATATAAGCAAAATGTTCAAAATTAAATGTTGTTTTAAGGTTATCTGTTTAACAAATAAACATTTATTCGTAGAAAAAATCACCTTCTTGTTACTGGCACTATTAGTTACACCATCATTAATGCATAATGACTAAAACAGCCCTATAGCACTAACCAGTAACAATATCTCCGTTATCCAAACAGCACACACTCCACACAGAATGCACGGGCAGTCTGATCTGCATGATGCAGTCTCCCCTGGACCACAGTCGAACGCTACCGTCTTCACCACAAGTTGCGAACCCTTCTTTCAGTGCTGGGTTCATACAGATACTAGAAATGTAAACCATGTTTCAGAAAAAAACAACTTTTATAATAAAATTATTCTAATTATTTTTAAATTCAACTCTAGTAGCTATATTTTAAGTTGGAAACCTTGAAAGAAAAAAAATTAAAGCTTTTGGTATAAAAAACATTGCAGTTATTTGTTAAATTCATGCTTGAATATCAACATAACATATAATCACGTCTTTATCCCTAATGGGGTAAACAACCTAAACAAAGGCCTTTCCCCCACGTCTGACAAGTTTTGAGGATTATTCCAGATAGATCTGTATATTGCTTAGTGTCAGGTTGTCAGCCCATTGCCTCAATCACAATACTGAATGAAACCCTCAAATCCCTTAGCTGATTTTTACAGCATGCCCAGGAGGAGATGCAGCTGGAACATTATATGTTTTTCTATCACTCCCAGTCCAGCATGGAAGAATTTTATAACAAGTTTAGGTTATAAAGAAAATAAAGGGTTTTTATTAGGCTGAGCAATTTTCCCACCTGTAAATGTAGTTAGAATGTCCATAATATGTGTTAAGGCACTCTCCTTTGTTAGTCCAATGCCTAATGGAAGCATCATTGGAACAACTCAGAAAAGATTCAGCATTGGCCACTGTTACTCCTCTCACACAATCTGTGTGACCTGTAACAATTTAACATTTAATCTACTACAAGTAAAATCTCATTTAACTTATTGTTGTTAAAATAAGTCACATTAGCTATGCTGCTATGTAACTAAGGGCTCCTACACATCCCGCGCGACGTGCCGCAGAACATCATTCAAGGTCACATGAATGTATGGCGCGCGGCACGACCCGGATAATATAAAATCATACAAAAATCATTGCTCTGTTTCAGTATTAAAGAAGTGATTACTGTTGAAAATATGTAACACTGTTGCAGTAATTTTCATTTACCTCTTGTCACTAAAGAGTTCATTACTAAACCATTTTTTTCTTTTAGTAAGAACCACACCTACCTGTAAGAGTAGTAATAATCGTCCCATCTTTTTTCCACAACTTGATAGTTTTGTCAGCTGAAGCTGTAGCATATGTTCCGTTGCCAAGTTCCACGATACACCAGATAGCAGCCTGGTGGCCTTTCAAGGTTACAGGGACGGCTTGGGGAGTGTTCACATTCCATACTTTTGCAGTGCTGTCCCAGCTTGAACTAAAATATATTTTCTGTCATTGTTTTGTTGTTAGTTAATTAATTTTCAATTTGAACTCTAATTAATGGTGTGATTTATTTTTTGTTATATTTATTTACCTTAATTATTTTCAATGTAAACACCGGTATTCCGATTGATCTGATCTGAACCTACCAACTTATCTGTACTAGCAAATTTTCTGGGAATCCCCCAGAAATCTGTTATGTTGGGATTTATGCTTCATTCCTAAATTATCATATTCTGTGTATAACTTATTATTATTAGATCATATGATTTCTTCATCTAGACTATATTTTCTTCCTTTTTTTACCTTTATTTTCCTAACATAATTATTATAAATGTTAACTTTAATACAAACCTTAGAAGACTTCCTGAATCTCTTCCAGGTACAACCCAACACACAACATTCTCATGCCCTTCAAGTGTGATCTGAACAGAGGCATCTTGCAGGTTATATCCCAGGATAGTGTTGTCATTACTACCGGTTATCACCAGCCCTTCAGGGAACGACTCACATGGAGGCAGCCAGCAAATGCAGGATACGAAATTCTTGTGTCCTTTGTATGTGACTACATTGACAAAGTCCTTTACTCTGGGAAAAAATAAAAATACCTAGTTTGACGAATCTAATCGGAAATACGGAGGAAATGCCATACCAAGGAGAATAGATGAGAATCTTTAATAACACAAGGTCAATAAACTTTGTTGCAGTTATGTGTTGTTGCATGTTAGGTTGTGATATTATAAGAAATTGCGGAGAGTTACTAGGAATGTATCTTAAAAGGTGAGTATAGTTTCTAAATCCTGTAACTACAGGAATGTTATGGAAATTCGACATACCCTTCGGGATGCCATAGTTTGGCCGTGCGATCTCGAGATGCCGACAATATGCAGTACTCCTTCGTCTTAGCCACACTTCGAACGTCCAGAGAGTGGCCGCATAGCACAGCACTCAATTTGTATTCCGGAATAGCCATTGAATATCGTTATTGTTTTCAAATAAGCACAAAATCCGAAATAATCGCGTTGAACGAAGTTGTCATGTCATGACTTTTACCGAATTTTACCACAGATCCTTTGCCTTTCTTCTTTTACAAAGAGAAAAATAAATTGACCTACACCACCACGTACGCATGTAAAAAAATTTATAAATCGGAAGAAAAAGAAAAAAATAAAGTGCTTTGTCTATGGTTATGATTGAACGCATCTTTAATTTTGACACTAAATGCAGTGGTGCCAACATTCGCAACAAACCGCGCCAAAAAACGAACACCGACTTGAATTTTATTATTTAATTTTGTTGAAAAAAGCGTAATCTATTCAATTTAGAAACATGAAATACATTCAGATTTAAGAATTTGTGATAGTTTATAACAGAGTTGAGTTTAGTTATATATGAAATTACATAAATTTTGCTTTGTTTCTAAGTAAATAGATTTCAAAATGTTTTAAGGTTGTAAGTATTGGTGTTACAAAACGAAGAAAAGCTAGGTAATGTTTTGTCTAATAATATAATTTTCTTTCATACTCTCGAATTGTAATAACATAACTATAGGTAGTTTGTCCCGTGGCGCCAGTGTGACCGGCAGCCGCAACCGGTGGATGTGCGCTATTGCTATACGTATTTTTTTTATACATACGTAGTGAAAAGATGGCGTCGACGGTGTGTGTTTCTAGGTGCCGACTTTTAGCAAAATTAGAAATAAATCGTGGATTGTGTTTATCACCGATTTTAAGGGATTTGTCAAATAACAGGGTGAGTGTGTGGATATTTTTATGTTTTTTAGCGCAATGTTTCATAGATGACTTCGATTTTCAAAGCAATTTTCCATTGCACGTGTATAATATGTAGATCTATAGCTACGGGCAACTGTCAAACGTCACCGTATTTGTTATTAAATCCATGTTCTAATTAAATTTTCAAATATTTAAAATTATTTTGATGTTTTTGACTTTGTTTAGAATTCTTGGTGACAAGTTGGGAGTAGCCTATATTAGTACCTACCTATTTTGTTTTTGTTAAAATCCAACTTTCACATACACACACACATCTTCATAAATTATTCATCTCATCATATTCATAAAAAATAGAGGTCAATTTTCTGTTTCACTGACATTTATTATCTTATCAACAGCTGTTATGGTTTACTCCATGGGTCAACTTTGAACTATTTTAAAATACAAATAGCAAATTAAAAAATCTACTCATATTTAGCAATTCTATCCCATAATAAGTATTTGGTAATATACTTGTGATAAGCTGGCAGTCTGACTCTAAACACATAATTAAATGTTGAACATTTCATTACTCATCCAATAATTGCTTTGTGAGGACTCATGATGTCATACTGATAAGATTGTAATGAGAAAAGTTTCCTTTTTTTAAGAGTGAAGTGCTTTGGAAAAATGGTCTATGAGATACCTATTAGAATGTGTCTGTAGTTATGTACTATTTTTGTATTTTGTTAATCTAATTAGAATAATAAGTAAAAATAAATTAAACCAAAAGGTTTTCGTTGCTCTATCTTTGTCAACGTAAAACTATCAACAGTTAACCTTTAACTGGCTTAAATAGGTTGATTGAGTTTGAAGGACTAACACACACATTTCTATTATAACAATTTTAGTATCTAGTACTTACTAAAATTTCAAATCCATGTAAACAAAAATATTGTTACTGTTAGGTATAATACCCACTATATGCTTTAAAAAAATAAAAAAATCCTTTTAAATAAGTGGGTCCAATTATTTCACCACTAAACAAGTTCAGATATACAACCAAATCATTAAAAAATAAATGGGTAGCTGATAAGTCATAAAGTGGTCATTGATCCTAAAAGGTGCTTGCACCTAAACATTATCATTCATAATGTGCCAAGCTGCTGTTTGCAAGTAAGAGTTCAGGTTTGCAAGTATCTTTGCATGCAGCACTGTAATCATATTTCTTATTTAAAACTATCATATTATTTCAATTTTTTGTTGTGCTATTCTTAGGTCCATGTTTAAAATAAATGATGGTTAGTTATAGTTTGTGTTTTTCATTAAAAATTTAGTAAGTAGGTAATACATAATTTACCAATAAGAGTTTATTATACACTAAGAAGTGCTATTTTAATTTAACAAATACTTTGTGATTTACATTGCTATTGATTCGTGGAGAGCATGACACAACTAAATCTTAGCCAAAATTGTTGCCGTGCCTTTTCATTCTCTCAGAATAAAAATGACAGGTGACAATTTTAGTCAAGTTTTTGTGATTTTGTGCGCATACGAATCGAAACCATTATCTACACCACAACATAATTAATCATCATCATTTATTTTATCAAAGAACTTGATTAAAAGTAATGTCATAATTTTTATGTTTGACTAATTTATAAAAGACTAGCTTCCTGTCAGCGGTGTCACCCGCTGCTAAATAAGTTTTCCCGTGGGAATGATGTATTTTCCCGCGGTAAAAAGTAGTCTATGTTACTCAGGGTGAATTTAGCTTTCTAATGGTGAATTTTTAAATCAGTCCAGTAGTTTTTAAGTTTATTTGTTACAAACACACACAAAAATACAAATCTTTCCTCTTTATAATATTAGTATAGATATTGAAACAAATGGAATATAATGCATATTAATAATTATTTCAATCCTCAAGGACAATGCTAAAAATAATTTGTAAACAATTGAGTAGGAACATTTTAACTAACTAACATGATATCAAAGTGCTATGTCATTCAATATCATTAGCTAATTCTATTTTAGAACAAGCAATTTGGTAATTGTTCATATTTAATTTGTTTTCATTTGGTTAGTTTCAAAGATTTTGAACTTCTATTTTTTGTTGTGCTAGTTAATTACAGTTTTCATGTATAATAAATAAGAAATAAATATTACCTACACACTTTTTTGATCAAAGATTTTCAATAAACACTAAAGTAATTGTTATCTAAAAGTCTAGCTTTATTTTAATTTAAAAAAGTTCAAGTTAGTAGATTGTACCCGCTGCCGCCGCCGCCGGCTTGTAGTTATAGGTAGGTCCAGTAATAAAACTATCGATGAAAACTAAATCAATTTCCTCTGTTCTGTATCGGTTTAATTCTACGCAGATTGAAAAAGACGCGATACATTTCTTGAGATGTAAATAACATGTTGGCTCAATAATTCTATTTCCAATAAAATTCTTCATTGAACTGTCGAAAGCACATGTCTTACGAATTTAAACAGTGTTTATTATCCTATGTTCGGAATGTTTATCACAGCTCTTTTAGACTTTATTACCCTAATATCTAACGCATACAGGGTGTGGATGATGTTATAGTCCACGATAAGTGTGTGTTTCAGTTATAAAGTCTTAGGAATTTAAAACAACGAGACATTAAATAATCTAGTAAGTACGCTGTGCTATCCTGAACCGAGTTTGAAAAATGCTACAAAAAGCAAATTCACTTACCTACATAAAAACATGTTTTCAACTATACTTACATAGTAGTAGCAAGTAGTAGTCCAAATTATGCCTTAATTGCACAATACATATTTGCGCACTAATTTCATGGCCAATTGCGATTTTAACAAACGTAAAGTGACATGAAAACGCGGTTTACACTTTACAAATATGTATGTATTGTATACTCATTCAAATGTGTAATCTATTATGTTACACCTATTTATAAGCTTTCGTATTCAAAACATACGCTAGATTGATAGCCTAACTTTGGGTTATCATCGAGTAACATCTAGTTACTTAACCCATACTCGCACATAAATTGACTCTATGACTAGACCTATCTCAAGAGTCATCGTCATAAAACGTAATTTTATTCTAAACGTGACTTGATAACGTGGATTTATAGTAAAAGCATGTTTCCGACCCGCGGTTTCACCCGCGGCTTAATAAATTTTCCGGCGGTAAAAAGTAGTCTATAAATAACCGGCTCTAGGATACAATCTAACGTCCTGTAAAATTTTATCCAATTCCGTTCTCCAGTTTAAAGCGTATAAATATAACACAGACAGACAGACGTTGTTATTTCCGCATTTATAATATTAATATGGATGGATATGAAGTGTTCCCATCGTAGATTAACGCGATTGAATCATTCATATTTACTGTCTATCGGGTTCATCGTTTAATCATTAGGAAATTACATTTATCTTTGAAGTTCATGTTCAATGTTTATTATTTACGACTAAACAAAATATGCTAGCCTCACGAGTTTCTTGTACTTTTTCTTCTTCTTATCGTATCAAATCGAGTAGGTTTTCGAGTCGACTTTCGACTCAAAAATAATGACGCTTTTTCTTAAAGAATATACATACTTTAGCTTAGCCAAAGAGTACATATAGTTTGGTACGCTGTAAATTAGTTTGTCTAAAATATAATGATACAGGTTAATAATGTTTTATATGTAGAGACTAACGACTGAATTGTTAGTTAATTCAAAGATGAAGCGAAATATTTACCTATGCAATAATAAACATAATGACTTTATTATAAGTAAGTACTTCAAAGACATAAAAGAACCGACTGAACGCATGCATGTTCTTGTAATTTACAACCACGTAGTTTACCCATTGTAGGCACGTGACCTTATGCGAATAAATCTTTCATGCTCATCTTTGTAGAATAGGCACTATACCTACCTTATATAGTTCAGCGTAGTTTATGCTATTGTGGACTTTTTGTATGGTTATTAATCTAAACTGTTATTGCATGAACATCGCAGTTTTCCCACTATTTATATTTGAGGAATGATTGCTCTGACTGAGACTGTTTTTCTTACGATTAGATGAGTCGTCTTAAATAAGAGGAGGCACGTAATAATGGTTTGCGATGTTATCAGAGATGTTAACCAGGAATGTTTACTGCGTTAGTCAATATTAACGTCATTTAAATGATTCAATACTGTCTGAGAATGATTTATTACAAATAATTGCAACGTACTGTACCTCATTCATTATTAGGTAAAATTATACTTAACTGTAATACATATTTGGATGTTGTTTTTATTGGAGTTTGAATCTTTTATTTCTACTGTACCTAAGGATATTTCTCTCTATTAGGTAAAATCATACAAGCTGTAGGGTACTAGACAGCATAGCAAGAGCATTAAGAAACCGAGTTTGTATGTTTTTTTTTCTTCAACAGGAGTCGTGGTGTCGAAGATGGCGGCCAGCCCGTCGCTCCTTTTTCACAAGCGTATGCGCACACGGATCCAAGTCCATCGGCAAAGTCGAGCACGACAAATCTGACGGTAAGCTTCAGGAGGCAACAGAAACAAACGACATTTCACAAGTTATTTATTACAAAGAACAAAGAGACCATCACCAAGACTACGTACATTATGATCGGAATAGGTCTACATGGATACATCTAAATTCTCCTATTATCTAAATTTCAGATAACATGTTCAATAAACTAAGTATTTATATCGTTACTACATTTACAAGCAATAATTTAATAGCGTTATTTGAATACAGATCACAATTTTATGTAAGCAAAAGCTTATAATAATAGTATTACGAATGTTATTATTATTTCATAGACTTATTACTATTTAAGCTATCGTAACATGATTCTAGAACCTCAAACTCTTCAAAAACCATTTCGCCGAACTTGCCAGGCGTAATTTTGGTTTTATCTATGTTGTCGTTTACGTAGTAAAATTTCTTTTCAAAAGCATGCGCATCGTTAGCGTTCTTGTCTGTTGCCACGGCATTTTTAGCCTGTTCTGGCTGTGTTATCTTCGGTTCCTTGTCAGCTACAGGAGCGGTATGTTTTGTGTTCTCATTTTTGTTCATTATCTCGTTAAGCTTACTCACTTGACTTAAGTTCTTCATCGTAGCATTAATTTCGCCGTTGTCTTTATTTTCGAACGGCGTTTTGACTATACCCTTGTTGTAACTCTCCAATCTGCATATCTTATTCTTAACAGAGTTTTCGTCTTCATTGACTAAAGGGGGGTCGTCTCCTTTTGGCGATTTTCGAAATTTATAGCGAGGTGCATCTGTGCCTGTAAGTTCCAACCTACTGCTACAGCTGTTCGACTTGACCAGTTTAAATTTAAACCCAGGGAAGCCCTCTGTGCGTTTATTTTTGTCCTGATTGCTAGTGTCCACTGCGGTGGTTGTGTTTGGTTTGTCGGAAACCATTTGCTTGTGTTTGTCAGCTATGAGACACGAGCATTTTTCGCCTCGGCATTTGGTTTGACACGAGTAACAGTCTCTACTACAATTCTTTTGTAAGCTCTTAATTTCTTCCATGATTGCCTTAGTCATTGGACTGACATTGTTACCAGGTTTGGAATTTAAAACTTTACCTCCATAGTACGTAACTGAGGTCCCACATTCTCTTATTTTCTTCAGGATGTCTGGACTTACATATTGGCTTTCACAACAGAAATCTTGGCTCATAGAATCGCAAAGATATTCGTCGCTTGAACTGTAAACATCCTTCAAGTTTTTGGAGTATGGGCTTAAACCATCTGTTTCATATTCGTTGTTAGAACTGAGATCACCACTAGAAACTCCGCTGGAAAGACTAGCATTATCCCATTTCTTGTTACCGTAGTTAGTATCAATAGTTAACTGCCGAATGACCTTCTTGCGTCCTCCCATCTTTTGCCCTTTGCTTTCTTCATTGAGGTTTCTGTAGGACGTAGCTCGTCTCGTTAACACTAAGTCATCAACCAAAGGAGGGTCTTGGGTCATTGGACTCTTCATTTTCAATGTATCTTCAAACAAGTTTCGTACTTTCTTTACTGTATCAGGATTTGGAAGCTCTTCTTCAATTATTTCTTTGTTAACTCTAATAGGGTGATAGAAAAAGTGTCTCCGGATAGCATTCTTCGATCTATCGACTTGTCCCGTAGCATTTTCAGATTTTTTGAATAGCGTAGGCGGGATTTTACGAGTATCTGTGATGTTTCGCCTTGGAGGTTCAATTTTAGTTCTTACAGGTTCAATTATTACAATATTATTATTAACCAGCAATTCTTGAAAACTGTAGTCTTGTAGGTATTGTAACAGTCCATCAAATTGTGCTTCTTTGCGGTAATTAGCTATCATGCTGTTTTTAAATAACTCTGATTTCATAACCTTGTATCGAACGTGATCGAATTCGTCGTTTCCATTATCGTACCCTTTAGCTTTAATTAGTGTAGCTTGAGTTTTGTGATGTACATTGTCATCACTACTCAATTCCACAATTTCGATTTCCGGTGTATCCCTACAGATATCAAAATCAAGTTTCTTCGGTTTTGGCTTTTCGTAAACATTTCCGTCTGAATCTTTGATAATCTTTTCGAGAGTAGTTTCTTCTATTTCAGAGTCACTTTTAACTTTCTCGGTCTCATCTTTCCAAAGTTGTATCTTTGTTTGACTTAGCTTCCTAATGCTATCTACAATCTTGACACTCTCAAGAGATTTAATAATGTTTCCTACTGATATTTCTGGAGTAGATTTTCCTTCTTCAATCTTCGTTTCTTCTTCAGATTCTTTGGCGGGACTATTCTGATTATTGTTATTTACATCTTCTGGTTTGACTTTAGTGTCAAGTATTTTTGTGGTTTCTTTGGTTTCCGGGGGTTTCTCCACCAGCCGCGACCAGTAGCTTTTTACAGAATTTAGCTTTTCTTGATATTCAATATCAGTTTTAATAGCATTGTTCAGTTTTTCTTTAACGGCCATAATATCAACCTTGATATCTTTGTTGTCTTGCTTTACCGTAGTTTCAGAGTTTGCTTCAGGTTTTGTGTTAGTCATGTTTCCATTAGAGGTTGCTTCAGTGTTCTTCTCCATAGTAACTGGGGAACTTTGCTTTTTATTTTTAGAATCGATTACTTGAAGAACTTGTGGTCTAGTCATGCTCACGTTTGTTTTTGTCGATGGCGGAGCAGCCGTAGCAGTCGTAGCCGGAGGAGGATTTTTGTTGTCTTTTATTATTAACTTTGGAGGAGGTTTTTCGAATTTGTGTTGAGTGAAAGCAATTTTTTCGCAAGCTTTAAGTTTTGGTATAGTAGTTTTGACTACTTTATTTAATTTTATTGTAATGAACGGATCTTTCGGCGTATAGTAACTTGATGTATCAATGGGTGAGAACGTTATTTTATTTTCCTTCACGTCTTTTTTCTTTTGCAACACTGGTTCTTTCCTTGGAGGATCTGGTATAATAATTGGTTCCGGGTTCAAAGTTATGCGTGTTTCTTGAGGAACATTGACAACAACTTGCTTTACTTCTTTTGACTCTTGTGTCAGCGGTGGATCAATTACAATCGTTGATGTCCACTCAAAGGCACAATAGCAATACTGGAATCTGCTGAAGTTTTGAAAGATTGTACTCGAGAAAGTAGTGGTGTTTTAACTTCTTCTATTTGAGGAGTGTTTAATTCGCGTGTCGATTTGCTTGTTTAAACTTTTGTGCACTGTATTTGGGCTGGGGCAAGCGGTGGATATCGTCATCCGTAGGATCACGTTGCCTTAACGAATAGTGTTTTCTGATCCCGACTCCGGTCTTCTTACCTTGCACAGACTTGTTTATGTTGTCGTTAGACAAGGATCTCAACTTACTTACATCTGGTTTATAGACCGCATTCGTAATTTTCAAACTTTCTGATTTGGTTATAAGTTTATTGTTTCTTATAGTTCCTTCAATTTCATTGATTTCCCTTTCATTTTGATGAGTGTCTGAACGATAAAAGATCGCGTCTTTGTCATCAGCGTTAGAGCTGTCAATAGTTATGATAGATTTTAAATCGTCTTCAAGTTTTGTAAAACTTTGAATAATCTGTGGTTCTGCCCGATAGATATTAGAATTGCTATGAGCTTTAGCAATATTATTGTTATTCACTGTTTTATTTAATTGACCGTAATTTTCACTCCCTTTGTTACATAAAATTTCCCGAAAGTGACTCTGTGCAATTTCATAAGTGTTTTCACAAGGTATATCCTCTGGATCCTCTTCTCTTAACTGAGCATCAATTCGTTCAGATTTTCTTAAACATTTGCTGATGTTAATGTCTGGTAAAGAGTAATATTGGTTTTCTATCAATGTCGTCACAAACGGCTCTGTTGTGATATTCTTAGCAGAAGTACAATGACTTTTGACTGAGTATGTGTCGCTTTCGATGTAAGTGTTACTCACGTAGACCTCGTTATTAGGTTTCTTATGAACTTCGTTGAAAAGGTTTCCGTTTCCGTTTTTATTTAAGAACGAGTCTCTTCTGATATCAGCAAATGTCTTTTTCTTATTCACTTTAGTGTAAATTGGATCACCATCTGCGTTATTATTTTCAGAGTTAATAGTATTTGAAGCGACGGATACAGTCTCTTTAAACTGCGAGTCACAATACTCGTCTATTTTCTCCGCAAGTGAGTTTGCTAAATATTCCAATTTATGCGATTTGTCTGCAGAAGAAGCAATAGAAATAGAAATATACGACGTGATACTGTCTGGAGGACTCGAAACGGTGCCGTCGTTTTCAGATACGTCCGACTGCGCGTCTTCTTCCTCCTGTTGTACACTGTTCTTGGCGACAGTCTCTTGTGTAATTTCTTTTGCTTCGCTATGTTTACTTCGTATAGAAACTTCGTCGTATGATTCTACATCAGATGTGTGTTCGGGTTCAGCTGGCTCAGTTTTATCTTTATCGCTGTGAGTGATCGATAAGCTGTCGTTAGTGAAAGATTTCGGTGTGTTGTTTTTAGATCTGTCCCGGTCTTCGTTATCAGTTTCGTGATCGTCGGTGGTTACATAAAGATCTTTGTTTGGTTTGGTGAAACCACAGAGCGTTCAGTTTCTGGAGAGCTGTCTTTGTAGTTTTTACGGTGTGCGTCGAAATTGTAGTGTTTGCGGACGTAGTTGGAGTCTAGGCTGTCGATGTCGCTGGGGTTCCGAGAATGGCCGATGCTGTCTTCGGAGTGTGCTGGCTTATTTTCCTCGTTGAGGTTGGGCCAGCTTCCACTGACAGACTTGGAATAATGGCTTCCCTCTCGCGAAGCTGTTTCTTCTTTTTGCGATTTATTCTCGATGTGCTCGATCTGCTTATCGTTATCTCTCTGGCCGTTGATATCACCGAAGCAAGATGCGGTGCTCTCAATGTAAATGCTCTCTAATACCTCTTCCTTTGTCTGATATTTTGCGCGTCCGATCAACCTGAAATAGATATAAATTTTTTTGTTACTTATTTACCACAACAAAATAGTTATCTATTTTTATTATTCTACAAAGTAATGAATCATTGTCTCAGTGATGAACTCTGCCAAATTTATTTTTACTACAAGCGCGTGTGCGGAGAAAATAGACGAGTATTGTGACTCGCAGTTTAAAGAGACTGTATCCGTCGCTTCAAATACTATTAACTCTGAAAATAATAACGCAGATGGTGATCCAATTTACACTAAAGTGAATAAGAAAAAGACATTTGCTGATATCAGAAGAGACTCGTTCTTAAATAAAAACGGAAACGGAAACCTTTTCAACGAAGTTCATAAGAAACCTAATAACGAGGTCTACGTGAGTAACACTTACATCGAAAGCGACACATACTCAGTCAAAAGTCATTGTACTTCTGCTAAGAATATCACAACAGAGCCGTTTGTGACGACATTGATAGAAAACCAATATTACTCTTTACCAGACATTAACATCAGCAAATGTTTAAGAAAATCTGAACGAATTGATGCTCAGTTAAGAGAAGAGGATCCAGAGGATATACCTTGTGAAAACACTTATGAAATTGCACAGAGTCACTTTCGGGAAATTTTATGTAACAAAGGAGTGAAAATTACGGTCAATTAAATAAAACAGTGAATAACAATAATATTGCTAAAGCTCATAGCAATTCTAATATCTATCGGGCAGAACCACAGATTATTCAAAGTTTTACAAAACTTGAAGACGATTTAAATCTATCATAACTATTGACAGCTCTAACGCTGATGACAAAGACGCGATCTTTTATCGTTCAGACACTCATCAAAATGAAAGGGAAATCAATGAAATTGAAGGAACTATAAGAAACAATAAACTTATAACCAAATCAGAAAGTTTGAAAATACGAATGCGGTCTATAAACCAGATGTAAGTAAGTTGAGATCCTTGTCTAACGACAACATAAACAAGTCTGTGCAAGGTAAGAAGACCGGAGTCGGGATCAGAAAACACTATTCGTTAAGGCAACGTGATCCTACGGATGACGATATCCACCGCTTGCCCAGCCCAAATACAGTGCACAAAAGTTTAAACAAGCAAATCGACACGCGAATTAACACTCCTCAAATAGAAGAAGTTAAAACACCACTACTTTCTCGAGTACAATCTTTCAAAACTTCAGCAGATTCCAGTATTGCTATTGTGCCTTTGAGTGGACATCAAACGATTGTAATTGATCCACCGCTGACACAAGAGTCAAAGAAGTAAAGCAAGTTGTTGTCAATGTTCCTCAAGAAACACGCATAACTTTGAACCCGGAACCAATTATTATACCAGATCCTCCAAGGAAAGAACCAGTGTTGCAAAAGAAAAAAAGACGTGAAGGAAAATAAAATAAACGTTCTCACCCATTGATACATCAAGTTACTATACGCCGAAAGATCCGTTCATTACAATAAAATTAAATAAAGTAGTCAAAACTACTATACCAAAACTTAAAGCTTGCGAAAAAATTGCTTTCACTCAACACAAATTCGAAAAACCTCCTCCAAAGTTAATAATAAAAGACAACAAAAATCCTCCTCCGGCTACGACTGCTACGGCTGCTCCGCCATCGACAAAAACAAACGTGAGCATGACTAGACCACAAGTTCTTCAAGTAATCGATTCTAAAAATAAAAAGCAAAGTTCCCCAGTTACTATGGAGAAGAACACTGAAGCAACCTCTAATGGAAACATGACTAACACAAAACCTGAAGCAAACTCTGAAACTACGGTAAAGCAAGACAACAAAGATATCAAGGTTGATATTATGGCCGTTAAAGAAAAACTGAACAATGCTATTAAAACTGATATTGAATATTCAAGAAAAGCTAAATTCTGTAAAAAGCTACTGGTCGCGGCTGGTGGAGAAACCCCCGGAAACCAAAGAAACCACAAAAATACTTGACACTAAAGTCAAACCAGAAGATGTAAATAACAATAATCAGATTCTT
>JARACY010002499.1:0-42112 GCA_029255725.1 Scrobipalpa atriplicella
AAGACTTGAACATTCTTAGAGCAAAGATGGGATCAATTAACTATACACACTAACTAGGTCAAAACCCATACCGACACTCGGAGACAGTAAGTATTTGCCGGTTCTGTAATTCGATTATGTACTCGAAGACCTTCATTGTGTGAGAAATACTTCAAGACCCGGTTGATTCCACAGTTCTGTATCTCAATTTAAGATGCACTAGCTTAGATTTTATATTGTATCAACAACAAGCCGATTGTATAAATAATAAAATGTCGCAGGATCCTCGGAAGAACACTGCCTTACTGAGATATAGGTAAATAACCTAGTTTAGTAGACAGAGTTCATAACCCTAGTATAAAAATCTTTATGCTATCACAACTATGTAAACCTTTAATACCTTAAAACGTATATGTAAGCTTTTAGCTAAATAAATATTTTTATTTATTTATTATTTTAATCTTTAGAAGTTACACATTTTGCAGCTGGTAAGAATGTGATAACAAAAAGTCAGCCATGTTTCTTAGTGTACCCACACCTTGAGGACCCATCAATTTCGCATTGATAAGCGGTAATCACGTTATCAGGGCCCACGAATTTCCAATTATTTATAATGCGAAGATATTCTTTACCTAATCTGGTAATATAGGGGCAGCAAGTTAAAGATTAGGGGACACTTCCGAAAGAGACACGTATGCTTGTCGCATGTTAAGCGACTTATCGAAGCTACGCTACAATCCTTTACCCTATCTGCTTAGTATTGATAGAATTGTAATGAGATAATTTTGCTGCACCTGGTGCATTTGTCAAGTTTATTTAAGATTAATTACTTTATTCTATACATAAAATACTTACCTCTTAGATAAGTATACTACTCTAACATTCAATTAAACTGATTAAAAATACTACTACGTTGTTAAAAAAATTGTTATACCTGGTGTATCTATATGTATGTACTAGTATGTATGTATACAGGTATAAATATCTTACTCTTTTTAAACTTTAGTTAGTAACTATGAAAGAAAAGTATATTGTTTTAAAAAAAATACTTACTACCTTCACGATTCGCCAGGTTCATTGAGTAAAAATGCTTACCTTTTTTTGTTGAAGGCCCGTAACTAGTGAGAAAAAACCACGATTATGAACCTAAACACATTTATTTGGAAAAAATATGTTCGAGATCTTTTTGAATTACCGTCACGCAAGGCCAGTGTTCATCAGATATAAAAACTTCTTTCAACATATTTGCCAATGTATAACTGACTTAATAATTAATAAATTTAATTAAAAAGGCTTTGTCAATATATTTAAATCATATTTAACATTATAAGTATTTATTTTACTACTAATTCTGGACTTTAATCTTAATTATAGGAATATTCTAGTACTAAATTTTAACATAAGCCGCTAACTTACATGGGATTTTTAGTCAAATAACGGCTTATTTGGTAATGTGTTACACTTTCTTGTTAAATCTAGATAAAACAATGACCGAAATAAAAATCGGTCATCTTTAGCCTTCAATAATTTAGTAAGATATAGACCTATTTGTAGATCAAGCAAAATATTTTTCGATATTTTAGTGAGACAGTGACCGATGTCAAAACAATTTAAAAAAACTTTAAAAAAATATGTAAAATATTAAAAAATATGAACATGTTTTACTGAGTCTAATAGAAGGTATTCTAAGGATTAAAAGTGTATTTTTAGATTTTAGATATTCTTCTTTGTTACAATTTTATTACGATTTAACAAATTGCCTTAAAAAGTCAAAAAGTTTTTTGCCATTTCCCAAAAGTTTGAAAAATTGCATTCGGTCGTTATCTTATTACGAGTGCGCTATGTACCTTCTTAGTTAAGATTTACGTGGCAAAGCGAATAGCCTTAAAATTTCCTTTTCCCCATAAGAACAAGGTGTTTGTGGATATTTTTGGGGAATTTCCCCCTCTAGAATGCATATTAGGTACCTACACTCCGCGATAGGCCTCGCACGACGCCCGTAACAAATGTATGCGCATATATTATTGTGTGTGCAGATAGGTTTTGGGGCCGCTAAAATTTTGCGTGGTTTTCAGGATATTATAGCTCTTTCACATTTAGGCGTTTTAGTGGCGTGACAGAAACACCGAGAAGCGCGCATCGTCATTATCCTACGATACCAGCTCTGCAAGCTTGTTTGCCACCGACAGTCGCTGGCGTCTTGCGAGTGCCACCGACTCACCTGTTCAGGGGGCTATATAAGGAATTTAATTTGGCTAGGTTATACTGACAGCGATTACAATAATGACACCTTTAGCGGTGACCTTCTCAATTGAACAGATATATTTGTCGCTCTGATGCAAATAGCTATTGAACATCAAATAGCTTCGCGTTTTCGTCGAGATTCAGTCACTGTAATGACGTGATGTTGGCGTTTGTGGTGCTCACATAACGCCAAATGTGACGCCAAAATGTGAAGGCATTCAAGGTACCTACTAAAAATCGGCGTCTTTGCAGGTTTGGTGTGATTGTGGTGTTGGTGACGTTGGCGTTTGTGGTGTGTGCAGCGTCTGAGATTGGATGCCACTGACTGAGGTTTTCTCTTTTACCATAGATTTGGTCTTGACTCTAGTCTAGGTTAATGGTAACTGCGACAGTGTTTAAATACCGAAGTGAGCTCACCTAAAAGGAACTAACGTTTCCATAGTACAGGTACGTACAGAACATAGTAAGCTACTTGACACTTGACTCCGTTACGAGGCTGGTTTCGTTAACAAGGTAGCCCCTAGCAGAACTTACTATTGCTTTAATGAGATCATTCAGCTAGTAAACATGATTTGATACTATTAAGTTTAAAATTTGATTTCCAGCGAGCGCCATCGTAGCGCTGCTGCCTGTTTGTGTCGATAGGCTGGGGCCGATCATGAATATGTCGCGACAAGCCGCGCGGTTTTTGCCCGCTCGGTTCCCCGCCGGACACCCCTTTGTCTCGTTTATGCGATAGCCGAAAAACACTTCGGTTCGAGCTGAACGCTTTTTTGACGTCAGAAAACATTGTGACAGTGCGGATGTTGGTGGAGTGTGAATGGGTTTTGAATGTATACAAGGGAAGTTAGTCGGATACTTACCTATAAGCCTGCTGTACACGGGACGGTAGGTTAGAGTGGTAGAGTACAGTCAGCAAAGGATACATCTGCGCATCCCGCTTGGTAGAGTAGAGTGGACACTGGGGTGGGGGAAGGAAAGTTGTAGAGTAGCTTGGTCGCGGTGCTTACTCTACTCTACCATGCGGGCCGCGCAGATGTCTTCTTTGCTGACTGTATCTACTCTACCAATCTACTCTACGCGTGAACAGCAGACTATAGTGGCTTTATACATGTTAGTAATGCGTACTTCGTGGAAAAACCGGTTCAGGTGATGGTTCGGTGCTACGTAGCGTAGCATAAGCTGTCAGTGTAGCCAGAGCCAAATTTTAGTTCTAAATATCGCTACCTGAACAGATTTAAAACATATACGTCTATGTCACTGTAAATTTATTTTAAAATAATGCTATAAGTTACTTCACTGTTATTTTCCGACCAACGCTCGGCGATCAAACTAGGTTCCATCATCAAATTATGCTAACAACTCTATTACTCTACAGCAGAAAATAGAGCAGGGTGATGTTTGAATGGTTTCGTAAACAATTCTTATAGTACTTAGTAGAGTGTCTATTTAATATGTTTTTTATCAGATTTTATAATTCAATATCTTTCATAATTGATAGAAAAAGATGAAAAATCAACAGCTTACTTTTCGGATGACCCAGTGACGTATTCTCAAAAAACCACTCAATTTTGGGGGTTGTAGGTTCTTTACAGGAGATGTTCATTATCCATGAACATAGTTTATACTAATTTAGAAAGGAAATTGCATAGTGATTTAGTTAAATAAATAACCACGTCGAGGAAGGACCTACATGAATTTTGGTGAAGTTTGCTCTTTGGGTCTATAATTTAAGCTTGTTAAACCAACTACGTATATTAACGCCATCTATTACACAGATCACTGGAACACAAAATAAAGGCTTCCACAGACAGGGAGTGCTTAACAGGCCAACATAATTATGAAGCACAGTTAAGGCCGCACCACACCCGCTCGGCGAATCGCGCGGGTAATCGCATTACGGCAGCGCCACTGCGTTGACTATGTTGACGTACGGCAGTTTGTGCGTCTGTTCACGGGGATGTAGGAAATCTGGTTTTGATTCCAATTTCTTTTATCTAGGTTTTAAAATTAAATTAAAAGTGGGATTCGCAGATAGTTGATATGTGACCTTCCGCGCAAAAAGGTACCAGTTGTTGGCAAGTTTCCGAGATATAGACAGTTTTGTAAAGTGAGGTGAAAAATTGCATTCCGTCATTTTAATTTTTTTGCAACTTAAACTTAATATAATAATAATGGTCGGTTCATCGAGTCATTCAGTTTATTGGAAGACATTTTATTTCATACTTTTACATATTATTGAAAGTTATCGAATTTTATTGTAGTCCAATTAAATGTTACAACAGCACACATCCAAATATCATCACTCCACACAACTCCACTTGAAATTCCGCTGAGTAATAAAAGTAAACAATGCGACATTGCTTTAATTTCCTGCCCCGCAACACTGTACGCATAATGTCAGAACGCACATTGTACGTGTACGCATAATGTCACAACTTACGTTATACGTAATGTTGTACGCAACTCGCATGTTCCTACAACAATTTGTTTAAGTAAATTAAGGACGCAAACGCAAGGTACAGTAAGCTAAATTGTATCCATTTTCTTGTAAAGACATTTTCGATGCTAATTTCTTTTTATGAACAACTAGTATAACAAGAATTTGTTTTTGTGCCACAAACATTCACTTGCAAAAGTTTGTATAAAATATTAATTTCTATCTCAGTTTGCTTTTTATATAAATGTTTACCTTTGTGTATTTGTCTTTATTTTAGTATATATTATTAATATTGTGTTAATAAAGAAATATTCAATGAAGTGAAACAAAATACCTAGACACGTAATAGTACATTGTTTAACGAGTGGAGAACATGACCGATTCCCACGAGGGTGTAGTTTGAGGCCCGAAGCGTAGCTGAGGGCCTCAATACACACGAGTTGGGAATCGCATTTTCTTCCGAGTTATACATAGTGCTTTATACTACACCTATGAGGAAAATATAATTAAAAATCTTTGTAAAATAAATAATGATATCACTTACATGAGAAGATATCTTAAGAACATTTGAAGTGTGATCATCCATTCGAACAGAACACAAACAAACAAAACACGTAATAAATACAATTACACATTACAGCGAAAACACTAAAAACCTTATTTACATTGAATAAGTCAAATAAATCAAAGAACGAAAAAGAATTCGCGCGGACATGTTGATTTTACCATATTTTTTACTTAAAAACATAAAAGAGGCAAATGAAGCTAAGCACATACTGCCAAAAAATGTAAGTGGCCAGTATCATTTTGTGGGCTTCGAGATACAAACTTTTTGTGTTTTGGCATCCGCCTGTTTCTAGTTTTGAATTATGAATTTAAAAAAAAAAAAGGAGGGGAGAAAATACTTTCTCCCCTTGGGGAGAAAGTAAATCCCATATATTTTTGCCGCCCGCATATTTATTCGCTTGGATTTACGTACTTTCATCCCTTTTTTCAAGTAAGAACTAATAAACTTTCCGAATAGGTGTAGTATAAATTATTTTTTTTGATACATTCTCAAAGATTAAGTCAATGTTTGGATTGAATATCCTATAATTATAACGTCGCGACAATACCTATGGTGTACAATAATATAAAATTAGTAAACAATGCTTCAACTTTCAATTACAGTAAAATAGCCAACTTCATGTGAAAGCCTAGCTACTTGTCACGCGTGAATCCTTCCGTAATCCTTCAAAGAGAGACTACAGGGACGTATCCAGGATTAAGTTATTTAAACGACCCCTATTTTTTAATCAAAGAAAATCTGCACTGGTAAATATTAAAGAAACTTGTTAAGTACATCAAAGTCAAAGTGATGCCACATCATTTTATTTTTCAAGCCTGTGTATGCTTTGTTACTGAAGATCCTCAACAGATATGAAAAATGAGAGAACCATATACATGCCAATATTAAAAAAAAAGCAATGTATTACTAAAACAGGCTGCATCTATTTAGGTAATCCAGCTTGTATTAAAATTGTATACTCGTGTAAGTTCTAAAACAAATTGTAGCTATTTGAAATTATCACTCAAATAATAATTTCATACTTACATTTTGTATAGCTTCTTGATCTGTTATTTATAAATGGTAGATCTAATTCCGTTGAAAAGGAAGAGCTAAAAGTATTTCCCTTACAATGTAATGACTAATACCAAAACTACAATTTTAAATCTGCCACTTATCGTTCGCTACAAATAATACTCTTAAAATATTATCTGTGATCGAAGGGGGGTATAAGAACATCCAGAAAATCCTTGCTACGCCCCTGCACGTAGAGTGTTCTCTACTTGAAAATTCCATTTCCCGCCTGGGTCCGTCCAAGCGCGTCTGAGTCGCGATATGATGACTGATTGTTGGAATGAACGTCTGTAGACGTTCTCTTACATGTTGTAACATTTTTCTGCGTTCAAAGTTATACGTATGTTTAAAAGGTGGCTATTTGACTGGGTGATGTTTAAGTTAGTCAAAGATATTTTTTTAATCTTTAATATATGAAATACTAAATAAATATCAAAATAATGAAAACAGAATTTAAAATTTGCTTTGCTAATAGGATTTCAAATATGGGCGAAAAGACATTTCACGAAACCAATTTTTTCAATTATACTTCATTTGTGCGCATATAAAAGTTATCGAAAATATTGGTAAAATGCAATTTTTCGGAAAGGTGTAAAAGTCGGTTTATTTTGTATTAATAGACATTGTACTCCACTTGACTGGCGAGGCGATGTTGTGTATGTTTATATACAAACGCGTTAATTTTTAAAATTATAGCTAGACAATGATTGTTGGTACAAACAAGCCGATGGCTGCCGAGTGGCGCCGACCATTGCGAGATTCAATCCTGAGAACGTTTGGAGAGCAAACATACTCCACAACGAGTACACTTATATAGAGAAGTGCCACAGGAATTTATACGTAGAAAATATTGCGAGTAGTTTGGTTTCTACAGCCTTATGCAAAATTATTTATGTAATGGGCGCTTTTCCACTAGACGGCACGTCAACGGCAACGGCGACGGCACGGTACCGTCGACGATATCGTAGGTGAGATAATGTATGAAAATCAATGAAATTATATGACACGCTTTTCCACTTGCCGGCACGGCACCGTCACGGCATGTCATCGATTCCCATAGATATTGTCACGTGATCGTCGCCGTGCCGTCGCCGTTGCCGTTGACGTGCCGTCTAGTGGAAAAGGGCCAAACAGAAGACAAAGTATTCTCGTATTTTACTTTGGTATTTTTGATCTTCCTCTTCTTGTCCTGTGAATTTTGAGTCGATCGATCCAATAAACCTTAGTTCCAGTTTTTAAATAACCAAGCTAAACTTCACAACTTCTTCTTATCGAGTGGATTTTCGAGTCAAACAACGACCAGGTAAACTCTGTGTTCCCGAGCACAATGGCTCGTACCACTAGACCACAGAGGCAGTTCAGAAGGTGTTTTTGATATACCACATTAACACTTTTCTTTCTACAAGTACTGCAGCACATTCTAGTCATTGCACACTGCGTCAACACATACAGATTGTATGAACCGTTGCGACTATGCGCAATGTTTTCATTGCAACATGAGTTTACACACTCATGTTTGCCACTTTAGATGTTTTATAGCTATATTACTTCATTTCATATTATAACAGTCATATTCTTCTGTCGTCCTACTGGGAATCGAACGCAAGACCTCCAGATCGAGAGCCGCCATGGCTCAGACCACCAGACTAGGCAGTCCATGATGTATTTTCTTACTGAAAATCTATAAAATCATATTACTCATTCATCAGTCAATCCAGTGTTTCAAATTTTTTTGAGTTGCAATCTAGCGGGAGTCTGTACCTTTCTCTCGAAGGAGAAGGGTATACGTGTTTCAATTTAGACACTCCCTTTCTTTATTTAATTTATCAATTTACTTGACATTGGCAGAATTGTGACGACACAAAAGCCATTAATTTAAGAATTTAATTGAGTTGCAATCTAACAATATCAATTTCGTATTCTCCCATGGAAATGGAACCTATGACCTCCGGATCGAACTCCCAAGGCCTATATACTACTAGACCGCAAAAATCTTTTGTAATATCCTACAATACCTGCACCGTGAGCCGTAACGTAGATTTCCTTTACGACACACCATATTCTTCTAACAAGAAAATTTTATTGCAAAAGATTCTTATTATACGTCTACGTGCTACGTACCGCTACGGAATGCTACGCGCGTAGCACCGTAGCACTAGCATACAATATCGGTATAGAAGGTAAACTTCATACAAACAATTTGGAACTGGCTTATTTATACACACAAAGACATGTTTAGTAAACATTTATTGCACAAAATTATTTAATTTATTTATTTTAAAATAAAAGTTTATGTTTTTTCTCTTAGTCTCTAAAGTGATTTTATAAGCACAACCTTTTCTTAGAATTAAAATATAAATTATGCTTATTTACTGTACGTACCGTCCTATTTAAATTTATTCAATAATTAACATGAGCAATTATTTATTGATATTTAATACTGAATCACTGATTTCCAATACAAACAAAATATATAATTTTAAAATTGTGCCCTAGTAAACTATTTTATAAACGGAAGGATAGTTCAAACTAAACGCAAAAGTGGACCCTCTAAGCTAGTCAAAATGGAGCTTCTGTATTTACATATTCTGTGATACAAGCAAGCTGGAACAAGCTACGCAAACAGATTTTGAAATTTTTATTCTACATCTCCCCAAATGGAGTTGTATTTGACAAACAGAAGGTAAGTTGTAGACAATTTATCTTTTATTCTATGTTCGGTACGAAACTTGAGAATGTGTATTTTGTATAAAAGATTTTATATGCAATAAAATGATGCTTAGTTTGATACGTGTATTAAAATGGAAAACAAGAAGAACTTTAGTGTTTAACCAACTATGTATTTTTGGTACCCTTTTTTATTTAAAGTTAGTCGCTTTTTCGTGCCGGACGAGTATTTATTTATCTTACATTTTATGTATTTTGCCTTATTGTTAAAATTGTATGATTTTATAAAATAAAAGTACCTATTACAAGCCATGTTATTCATCAGATTGTATTAAGATTTAGGCTCTATTCAAAATTAGGCTCAACTTGTTTCTATTTACATTTTGTGTATCTGCACCAATTAAACGGAGCAATTCTAATTGAAACAACGATCGGATTTCAATTATTTGATTTTCAAAATGGCGTCGTAAATTCAACGTTTTGAATTAAATTCTGCAGTGTGGTTCGCCGCGTGGTTTGATTAAACCAACACTAGAGTGGATTTGAAATCGACTGGTTAAAAAAAAATAGCTAAAAAAACAGCTAACCAAATTCCTAGAAAACATATATTATAGTAGGCAAGAATCTAGTATGCTTCATGTTAGATATTTGGACCGCCTATTCAATGAGGTTCTCATTTAATTACAGACATTGGTAATTGAATGCCAGATGTTTCTGGACCGCAGTTTCAAGGTGTTCACGAAATAATTAAGTTTCCGGAAAAAATTAAAAGATTTTTCCCGCGCGGTAAAAACAACCTATTTTCCTAAGATTTTTTTAAACTCTAACATTTTTCATAAGTAAGTCGGTTACAAATGAATACCAATAGGCAGTTCTTCTCTTCATAAAGTGCAGATATTAGTAACAAGTTATTATATCTTCAAAGACTTATCACAACCACACAACGTTCCTTTACGCACAAAACCATAATAATAAGGAAGCTGTAACAACCAACCATGGAAGGAAAGGAATGTGTCTACCGTCATTGAACGAAGGAAATTGATTTCCTTATACACGAGCAGATAATAAAGTAAACATAATCATTGGATATTGCGGAAAGATTGAGTTCCTCGTGGTATGATATCGCGGTAGAAATGTGTAAGGGAGTCAATTTGTAGATACAGTAAATACATAGTACCTAACAGAGCTAATAAAAAAGTGAAGCTATAAGAATTTATTATAAACGAATTCAAAAATGAAAAGAGCGTATCCGGCACGCCCATAATGGGTTCCGTAGTTGAGTAATTTACCTAAAACAACTTTATTTTCCCAAAAAAAAAAACTGTAAGTAGGTACATACAAAAAAAGTCTTTGTCTTACGCATTTACAAATTCTTAAACAATTATAAAACCAAATTCTAAACAATTTATTTCAGATTCTTTATAGTAGATCCGTTTTTTTTTTGATACGTTGCCTCTAAGGATCCTAGTTGCCGTATGCAGACTTAAATGACTATTCTCAACGATCTTAAGTTTGTCTACATATATCGATGTATGCAATAAACTTAAAATGTTTACACATTACACATAAAACAAAAGGTAAACACAAAGAAAGAAGAAGATGCAAAAACATAGACATGATAATAATAAAAAAACTAGTGCCTACATTCTGTTGAATGAGTGCTGAAGTGATGCAGAAGGTCAAAGCTCAGTGTATTGCCCATGTATAATCAGATCAGCAACACTGATTTTACTGATACCTAATGATACTAACATTATAATTTAAAATGTAAGCATTCTAAGAAAATACCACAATTTATTGGCACTTGTAGATATAATTAATAACAGCTTAGTAACAACTTTCCATAAATCAAAGGCTATATTGGGGATCTGAGGTGAACATTAAGTGGGCGAAGACCCTTATTGTAGACCTCTTGAGGGTAGCTTAGTGACCAAGTACCTTTGTAAGGTGACAGGGTATTAAAAGCTGCAAATTGGAAGGTAATTTATTATACTCTGCAAAATTGTGGAATTAATTTCAATAGTGGTTTGGCAACCCTAGGCCACTCCGCACTTTTGACACAAGAATAAGAAAACGTACAAAAGCAAACTTTCATACAACCATAATGATACTGAGATAGCACACTGCTACAGAAATACAGCAGGAGGACATCACGCACACATTTGCAGGTGTGCCTACGTTTGACATGATTTAGATTTTTAAAAATAAAATAAGTGAACTTCTTTCCGATTTTTATTTAAGTTACGAAACTGATTCCTACCTACAACACAACATAAAACGTCAGCGTCACGAAAATAAAAGGTGAGAGAAAATAATCGGTGAGACGTGACGTTAAGTGTGAAAATGGGCGCTTTTCCACTAGATGGCACGGCAACGGCATGGCGACGATCACGTGAGAATACCTATGGGAATCGATGACGTGCCGTGCCGGTGCCGTGCCGGCAAGTTGAAATGCGTGTCATATAATTTCATTGATTTTCATACATTGGTTCTTCCACGATACTATCGACGGTATCGTGCCGTCGCCGTTGCCTCTGTTGTCTAGTGGAAAAGCGCCCATTGTATGGAAATCCTACCCAAATTAGGGTTACCAACAAGATTTTTATACTTTACCATGAAACCTTGGTGTCAGAGTTTTTAAACCACTTAAATATCTGTGCTAATAAGACAACAACGAGAACTAAAGATACCATACAGTGTGCTGTGCATTGTCTTAATCAAACTTTAACAGCTTATTTTTTTTTGTTCCCACCATTCGAGCCATTAATTGAACTCACCGTGACTTCCGTATCTAGAGCCCTGACAACCCTGTCACTTATAGAGTTGACGAACGACCCGATAAACCCGATGTCCAGATTTTCAAGTGTCTGAGAAAAATTTTTTTTTTTTTGTTATTTGGGTATGTTTCGAAATGTGTAAACATTAGCTTCAACAAAAAAACAACACGTGAAGTGTGTAGAGCAATAAATATACGGCGAATTATTTGGTGCTTATTTCTATGTAAATTTTTTTTTATCGGAGCGGTGTGGCTTGCTGCTACTGTGTGATATATTGTATGGGAATCCTTGCTACACGTAAAAACGGTTAGGTATTTTAACAGTTTTAGCTGCATGACATACTGAAAGAGTCGAAGCAGGGCCCAGGCGGCTGTAAACAATTTTTTTATAGAAAACATTAGCGCAGTCGCAGCTCTTCTAGTATGCCAAAATATATCAACCATACATACAGACCTACTCAGGTATTAAAAAGTAATTAAAAAAAAAAACTTGCATACCTCGCAGGCTCGCACACAACCTGTTTTAGATATTCTATTTCCAAGTAGTTATCAAAATTTAGTTTATACATAGTACATAATACAGTTTGTAATAGGTAATAATAGTTACCATTATATAATACACAGAAGTGATCTTAGTTCTTTTATTATTTTGTCCATCTTGATTGGTATATATTATATGTGAACAGGATATTGGATTTTATACAAATTAATATAAAAATATTTGGCAGGAAATGTACGCAATGTTTTTAATTTTATTAAAGGGTTATTATTATTATAGATCGACATTGCTGAAATGTAATAATGGCGAATAATAAATAGACCTTACAAAAATATTAGAGACAAAATGGCTGATATTTTTCGGGGACGTATCTTATTAAATATTCCGCGAAAAAATAATGTTTATTTTCCTTTGTTTATTACGCTTATTTGCTTTGAAAGTTGCGAGTGAGTTTCGTACAAAATAAATTATCTGCAGACAATAAATTTGACTCAATTTTTTTGGAACTATGATCATATTTCTTGGAACTATGATTATGTATGGATACATATACATAAAATCATGCCTTTATCTGTAATGGGGTAGGCAGAGCGGAAACGACCCAAAGGACATTTCGCCACATCTGACAAGTTTTGAGGGTTATTTCAGATTATTCTGTTCTTGTGTGAATTGCTAGTTATCAGCCCATCGCCTAAATTACAATACTGAACTCGAATCGAGATGCAGCTGGCACATTTTATATTTTTCTATCACTCTCAGTCCAGCATGGAAGGTTACACGTATGAACACCAGATAATGGGCGCTTTTCCACTAGACGGCACGTCAACGGCAACGGCGACGGCACGGCGACGATCACGTGACAATATCTATGGGAATCGATGACATGCCGTGACGGTGCCGTGCTGACAAGTGGAAAAGCGTGTCATATAATTTCATTGATTTTCATACATTATCTCACCTACGATATCGTCGACGGTACCGTGCCGTCGCCGTTGCCGTTGAAGTGCCGTCTAGTGGAAAAGCGCCCATTATGTCGAATATTTACATCGAGTCAGTGGATTATCCACAGGTACAACCTTTTTACCTAATCCGTCAAAACAGGATATCCAATCGATGGTGTTCGTGATGGAAGACTCTGTTTACTCGCAGAGTTTGTTTGAACACCCTGTGAATAGAATATTTTTAGAAAATATGAGTGTAAGGGACTGCGTACCATAAACTGATAGTTAGGGGTTGCTCAGAATACTCAGCCAACAACTTTCACCAATTTTTTCAGGAAAAAATTTGGCGTTTTGTACTGCAATGACATTTCTAATACGAACTCAAACTCGCTGTCACTCTTGAGAGCTGATTATGAATACGGGCCTAAGTCTTTTTCCATCTCCTGATAGAATTTCCGGATGAAATAAAATAATGAGTTAATGGATAATGAAAATCAATTTCCGGTGCCAGTTACATTACGTCACCCTATTTCCGTAAATTAAATGACCTTAAAGCAAAAATTTTGTCAAGACCTTAAACAGTTATACATACATATAATCACGCCTTTATCTCTAATGGGGTAGGCAAAGCGTAAACGACCGTATACAGTTATATCTATATCTAGCTGCAGTAAAATTATATCTATGTGCCAAGAAGTATTCCATTTTCTTCGAGTAATGAAGGAAGGTAACTAAAGACTTCTACTTGAGACCTGAGGACCTTAATCCTCGAAGGCAAACTTTCTGTTGCTAAGCAGAAGGAGTTATAACTCCTTCGTTAACTGATAAAAGTTGCCTGAAAAGTAAGTAGGTGGCTAAGTAGGTACTTCACAAACGGAAACTTCTAAAGATTTAAGTAAGTACCTACTTCTGATCTTTAGTTGAACAAGTCCCCAAGGTATATCATCATTATTTCAAGCTGTGTCTGTCTGAAATTTTTTTAAACAAAGCATCCGTATGTATGTATGACATTGGGCGTTTTTCTACTAGACGACAAGTCCACGGCAACTGCAACGGCACGGTATCGTGGAAAAGATAATGTATTAAAATCAATGAAATTATATGACACACTTTCCCACTTGACGGCACGGCATTGATTCCCACCGGTATCGCCGCCGGGCCTGCCAAACCGCATGTGTATTTAGTTATATCCTGGTTTCATCTTTTCATTCGAAGGTTTAGGAATGGCTGTTTTTCCACTAGACGGCACGGCAAGCAACGGCATGATAAAGATACCTCTCGAAACCGTGGCTCTAAACTGATCATCATTAAAAAGCGGTTATCACTCAAACGGCCCGGTTGTATTACGTTGGACTGCATGCGTGTAACGACCACAGTGCGGTGTAATTCTCCTTATCTGCAAGTTTTGCAGCGGAATTACTGCAGGTTAGATGCCACAGATGTAGAGTAGGCTAGATACAGCAAGTCACTCAAATAGCCCAGTTGTATTACGCGGATTGCATGCGTGTAACGACCACAGTGCACTGTAATTCGCCTTATCTGCGAGATGTGCAGCGAAATCACTGCAGGTTATGTCACAGATTTAGATTGGTCTAGATACTACTTACAAATCGGTCGTGTCAGTCAGTTTGTCTCATCAGAATAAAAGAGTAAAAGAATACTCGTAGAGAATGCACGCAGATGGTTGATATCTGAGATATAGTCCGCCGTCACTGAAAATCGGTTGGGAGGACAATTTTTAGGGTTCCGTAGTCTAGTCTAGTAGAAAAATTAAACGCAAAACCGACTATATCGTTCACCTTAATCAACCTACAACGTCCAAACCAAGTTGTTATCCCCCACCAGGAATCAAACCCGGGCTGTGAGCTGAGGCAGTTTAATGCAATGTGTATGATTTTCACTTTGAAATTGCCACTTTGAAAGTTGAAAAACAGAGTTACAATTAAATCCAAAGTAACCAAACAATCTCTATTGCGGTATCTAGCCTGCTCAAGGTCCATGTAAGATGCTATCGCAATGGAGTGCACCTAAAACTATAGTTGAACTTTACCCTGTATTGGGTATTAGTAGGTAATAGCCTGATTAGGGATTAAACTACTTATCATATTTCTGTGGTCTAATTTAGGATTTGTGTTTGGTATCGGTGGCTATCTTATTACTGGAAAAAAAAATGTATTGATAAGGTTCACGGCCAGGATAGGTACAAAAACATTATATTTTAGTTGTTCAGTTTCCACCTTATCTGCCTCCAGGTTATAAAGAACTTTGGCCAATCTGGAGAAGCCTAAATAGGCTTAGGACTCAGGTTGGCCGTAGCAAAGACAACCTGTGCCGATGGGGTACTCTAGCAGTGCCAGACGCCAGCTGTGAATGTGGAGACCATGGCGCACCTTACCAACTGCCCCGCGTGCCCGACCACCTGCACGCGTGAGGACTTGCTGGATTGCAACCAGAGCCAGCAAGATTTAGCCCGTGTTCTTGCCGACACGAAAGAAGAAGAAAAGAAGAAGACCTTTTCCAATGATATTCAGTTTCAAAAAAAGCTTTATTTGGTGAAAATTGGTTTACCTTGTTTTCCACTTTGAAAATTGATCATCTAAAAATCCATTTATATTGCAAAAAAAATTAATAGATACTTAAAAAAAACATTGTAGATAAAACTTATACGCTTGCGAAGTGCTTCGCTTGTATACTGTTCCTACAGATACCTTTACATACATAGGCATACCTACAGACCCATTTAAGTAATCGTTGTTTTAAACTCGAATTAAGCTTAAATAAAGAAATTACCTTATACAGTAACTGACTCGTTTATCTGATTACGAAAACTTTCAAAACAATGATAAAAAAAATAATCTAAAAACCCAACTGCGTGAAAGTAACCTTTGAAACTCTGCATCAAAAAAGGTTCTAAAGCTCATACAAAATAAAAAAATATATAATGAAAAATCTACGGTTCTTTTTAAATACCTTTTCAATGATTTGATATTTGCTGTGCCGAATCCGGGTTCATGTTGCCTTCAGTACCTACATTCATGAATACTGAGTATTGTTATCATACTTACAAGTTTAACTTTTGAAAGTTTGCAATATGGCATCTGGTTATTGCCATGATTACTTGCAAGTAAGTTATTATGATGATGACGTTAGAATCACTAAATTGCCATGCTCAATTTGTGCTCAAGCGTTTTATCCCGAGAGCACCACAAAAAACATACAATTACTTAGATAGGCTGATGCACACCATTACCCTCCTTTGCATCTCCAAGTCGGGCAAGAAAGGTTAATTAGGACGTGAAAACCCCCGTGCTGTCGGCCATTAAAAACGGGCAGAGACTGGGGAACAAACAAGTCGCATATATTTCAAACTTGTCTCGACTCGCTCCGACTCTGTGCAGTGTTATTCTACACTTGTGAGGGATTTGGAATGCTTTGGTTTTCGGTAAGTACTTGTATTTACTGAGGGCATTGCTCTGTTTTTATACATCTTTCCTTTTCCTATAAATAGCAGTTTTTTTCTTGACTCTTCTGGTTGCCGTTATATTATTATCAAAACGGCCAGTAGGCAGACCATCAGCCAGATGGCCTGATAATAAAGTGGCGATCAAGAGAAAACAGTGGATGCGGAAGGCACAGGATTGGTGTAGATGGCGTAAAAAAGAACAGGCCTATACTCAGCAGTGGCGAGATGTAGTCTGATATAGATAAATAGATAGACTCTTTTGGTGATCAAGTCAGAGTTGAACACGAGGCTAACCAAGCAAAAACCTCAAACATACTGGCATTTGCAAGCACTCCAGGGTTTGCTTGGCAATGGACTCCAAGTGGTGATTAAATATTTTTTTAATATGATGCAAAGTTGTCAATATACATTTAATATTTTAATTTAAATAAACAGAGGCTGTTATTATTCAAATGTCTCTCGATGTGTGTAAGTGGCCATTAGTAATAGTATCTATACAACAATACAATACAATACAAATATACTTTATTGCACAAAAAACACAGAAATTACAAATTGATTACACAGAGAAGTTGTACAATTGGCGGCCTTATTGCTAACAACTTAAAAAATTCAAATAACTTAATGTCAAATTCTTTTATTTTTTTTATTTGGAATGGGTTTGCTCTTGACTCTGGACACTAGGTCAGGGATGACCGAGACAGAGTCGATGATGGAACGAGAAAACCCAGAGGATGCCTGTTAAGGCACTGGCATTCGCAGAAGATGGTTCAAAGCAATATTCAGAATCACCCCTTTTATTAAGAAAACAGAATAAAATCTCAGCAGAACTCAGCAATTTTTAATCCCCGACTTGCTTGTGTAATTCATACAAATGTCGGGAAGTTTGCAAGCACAGGAAAATTAACAGGTAGTTTTATAACAGTAGGGAGTCTCTAGCGGATATGGAAGAAAACGATCTCACACCAGCGGATGCCGAAGATCGGGCAAAGTGGAGTAGAAAAAGCCAGAAAGTGGACTCCAGCATCAGGCCGGGAAACGTTAGGCAGAAGAAGAAGAAGGGAGAGTCTAGTCTCAGAAACTCTAGCAGGTTCATCTAAAGGAGGTGAAACGAGGCAGGAGTGAATGAGTAAACATGTGGAGTAAACAGTAAATGTAGGTATATATTACGCAAGATCCCGATTTCGCTCAATGAAAAACGCGCCATCCGCGAAACGTCCTTTTTTTCGGTCATTACAAAACGGTCATTCCGCGAAGTGGCAATCGCTAAATGCATAAGTACCGGATTCGGGTTTTGGTTTTGACCCGACGACCGACGACCTACATCAACCTGACGACTCACGTTGAACTGATCGATCCTATATTGACCCTTTAAGGTGAATACCAAGAAGTTGTTGAAAAATAAACTACCGATGGGTAATGGGGACCTCCTGCTCATGTCATGGGCAAAATCCGTATTCGGCATTTGAGAGTTGTTCAATGCTCGTTATTAAAAAAGAAACCTCTTTCTTAACAAATATTGTGAATAATATTGAGTTGTCAAAATATTTCAAATTTTACCCTTCCGATACTGTTATGAAAATAAAGGGTGTTTTATCCACAGTTTCCAGTGAAATGTGGTCACTGTTGTGCTGAGGAATCTGCCGTGTCGGGGAAGTAGCTTCGCGGTGATTTGTAATTGCATATTTAATTCCGTTCCCTTTTGTAGATAAAGAACACTCTTTATTTATAAATTATGGAGAAAAATAAAGAGAGTACAGGAGTGTTTTCACTTCATTAGAGTTTTTCATTTGCGTTGGATTTTCTCATGATTCTTGCCTAGCTTGCCTAGAACTGACTTCAAGAATGTTTAAGCAATCTCATACATACATAAAATCACGCCTTTATCCCTAATGGGGTAGGCAGAGCGTAAACGAACTAATCTCAAGTGTATTAAATTCCCAGTAACATACTCGTACCTACTCGTACTTACAGAGGAAACATAAAAAAAATTAATGCTTGCAACTTTTTTTTATGTTTCCTCTGTAAGTACGAAGGTATGTTTCTTTACTATAACCCCAAGAATTCGGCACTCAAGCGGTATATGATAACATGCAGGTAGGTTTTGTCATTCCTTAAAATTCTTTGACATTCGAAAATAATTTCATACCCAGATAGGTATCTGGTTCAGTACCTACTTAAATTTTATTCAATACTTACATTAAACAATTTGTAGATTTATAAAATCTCAAATTCCCGCCGTCAATTTGTTTAAATGGCGGCGCTACGAGGTGTTCACTCGGCGTCGCGTCGTTTGCTTAAAACTTCGCGCTCGCTCCACTGTCTTCGCTTCACCTGTGCTCTATACCGAGGTACGAGAAATAAGTTCTAAGTTATACGTAGGGGATAATACGTACGTATTAGCTAAGCAATCTGATGGTTTCAGTGTAATATTGATGAGGAGTTTGCTCGCCGCCTCTTTAGCTCAAAACTTCGCGCTCGCTCCACTTTCTTCACTTCACCTGTACCGTATGCTGAGAGACGAGAAATAAGTTCTAAATTATACGTGTGAGAAAAGAAGCATTTGGAAAATTGTGTGTTTTTATTGCTCTTAGTCCAATGGTGTCTTACGTTTTAATCAATACTGCTACACTAGTGTTCATATTTCAATATTTTCCTCCGTTCCTCTGTATCGGAGCACCTGCGGCGTCACGATATCGTCGCTCCATTCCATGGAAACGGATGCCGGTTCGATCATTATGTGCACGCGCAAGTCGGACGTTAGGCTACTATCAATACTTTCTCACCGCTCAACGCGCGCGATCTTATATGGTATACTTTCGTTGCACAAATAATTATATTTTGTAACTGCAGTTCATTAAATCGTTTGTAAAGTTAAATCCATCGAGTTTCTACTGGACAGCCTGAAAACACATATCCCGCTACACAATAACTCACCTTGCAAATCAAGTTAGACATCTACACACCAAACAAGTGATTTTGCGCTTTTCTCGCCAAATCTACTTTGTTTAGTTTCCTTTGTGCCATCCATTGTCTTTGTAAACACGACAACCGGCTTCTGATCAACTGCACTAGACTGCACTACATAAAGAGACTAGTTGCAACTTTTTTATTTTCTTCATTTTATGTCTAACTAGCTTTCCGCCCCGCGGTTTCACCCGCAGCTAAGAGTTTTCCCGTGGGATTGAGTTCCCGCGCTGTTCCTACCTTTAAAATTGACGGAATTTCAATACAAACTTCCATCCCCTATTTAACCCACTTAGGGGTGGATAATACAAAAACGCTGAAACACGTGTTCATTATGTTTTAATCTTTAGCCCAAAAACAAAATTGGAAGATCCTGCCATCAAAATTGACGGAATTTCCATACAAACTTCCATCCCCTATTTAACCCTCTTAGGGGTGAAAAATACAAAAATGCTGAAACACGTATAAATTATTTTTTAATCATTAGCCTAAATACAAAATTTGAAGATCCTACCTTCAAAATTGACGGACTTTCATACAAACTTCAACCCCCCTTTTTACCCATTTAGGGAGGGAAAATCCGGAAATCCTTTCTTAGTGGGAGGTTACGTTATAAGAGGAACTTGCTCTCTAAGTTTAACGATTCTAGCTTTAGTAGTTTAGGCTCTGCGTTGATGAATCAGTCAGTCAGTCAGTAAGGACAAACTAAAATCGTTTGTCCTTACTGACTAAGTATAGAAGAAGAAGATAGAAGATAGATGACTCGAAGAACCCTGGTATCAGTGTTGCTAGTTTTCTAGTGGTTCCTGACATGATTTATGTAATGCTCATTTGATTAGAGCGTTGAGACGGTTCCAAGGTTGCAGGTCCAAATCCTGTCTGCGGTTGAAATTTTTTGATTTGTTGCTTATTATATTTTAGAAATAAATAAAGAAAAATAAAAATGTAAAACACTTACTGTGAAAAAGACCTTTGTTTGTTATCATTTGCAGAAGAATATGGACATAAGTAGAATGAATAATAATAATAATGAGAACGAATATATCTAAAAACGAACATTTTTAATTAGAAAATAATTGTACCTACCTACTAAAACTTCGTATAGTATAGTTCGTATTTTTAACGTTGAGTTATCTATACCAACGTGTTTTGCGGCTCATAAACTGCTTTTTTGCTTTGCAACTTAGCAGAGGTTCAAATTTCGGAACCGCAAATAATAACCTTGTTACTAACATATGATTAGATTAGATTAGATTAGATTAATTTATTTCATTTTATCAATTTCATGATTACATTACAATAAATAATAAAAATGTCCAAGGATAAAATGATCGTCACAAAAGTTAAAAAAGTAGAAAAATTGCAAATGTCAGAAAACTAAAATAATGTCAATTTGTAAAAAAAGCTAATAGTACTTACAATGCCAAATAGTTTAAATACATTATAAAATTAACCAATAACTAAAGTCAAAATAAATCAATGCACAATGTCAATTCATTAAATATAAAATAAAAATGAAGCAATAGCTTAAGTCAAAATAAAATTCAATAAGGAATATAAAGGTAAAATGAAGCAATTTAGCTAAAAATTTAAAATAATACACATGTCAAGAAATATAATAAAACAGAATAAAAATTAGGCGATAGCTAATGTCATAACAAATTTATACATAAGTAAAATGTCACTACCATCAAAAGGTAGTCAATTGAATTTATAAATTAAAAATTCATTTATAGAATAGAATTCTGTATCCAACAAGAGATTCTTAAGCCGGCGATAGAATGTTTCGTCATTTGGTACATTTTTGAGATCCGCGGGTAACCGCTCATAATATGTTGGTATGTTGGTCCAATCACACGCGGGTTTTTAGTGGACAGTTCCGTGCGGTGGGGAACACTGGCTAGTCTACCCGTGTTTCTCAACACACGTTCCCCACCACCACGGCGATTGAAACAGTCTATATTACGGCGGACATACGACGGTATCTCATAGAGGTATAGGTTGGTCATAGTCATTATGCGATGTGTTAAAAACTGAGACCTGCATGTATGACGTGGACCTATGCCTGCTATTATACGAAGAGCACGCTTCTGGAGAATAAATACTCGATCTGAGTCCGTTGAGTTGCCCCACAACAATATCCCGTACGACATGAGAGAATGGAAGTGTGCATAGTACGTTTGCTTGAGTACGGATCCAGACACAAGTGGTCGTAGTTTTCGCAGCGCATAAGCAGCACCACAAAGTCTATCACACAGTGTCTGTACGTGGATCTTCCAGTTCACATTTGGGTCAAGCATAAATCCAAGAAACTTGCACGAAGTACATAATGGAATCGGACAATTAATGCAAAGCGGCTTTTCAATTGTTACGGCTGAGAATAACATTAAGTTTGACTTTGAAGCGTTTAAAATAAGTCCGTTAGAAGAGAACCACTCCTGTAGCCGGTCATATGTACAATTTATTTTAACATTGAGTTGCTCATAACTGCGAGCACAAACTATGACTGTGGTGTCGTCTGCAAACAGAACTACTAGACCATCCGTGATGAAGTGCGACAGATCATTAACCCTTAAATGCGCCACATTTTAAATTTGTTTGATTTTAATTTATGTTACGTATTACAATGAAAGTGTAAGCGGAAAAATAACGAAAAAAATATTTAATGATATTTTCATTGTTTTTCAAGCAAAAAACTAGGCGTTGCAGTTCTGCAACAAGGCGCACTCAGCGCGTAATAAATCAAGATACATGAAAAAACACAACAAGTAATATTTAAATGATAACAATACTTTTTTAATTAGTAATATGATTTATTAATGTGGTATTTATTAAAACAATTTGTTCTTCTTACAAAAACATAGAAAAACACCACATTTTATACAAATTGTATGAGTGAACCTACGCAAGAAGGAAAATTACACCTTCTAGGATCTGACCATACAGGCCAAAATGGGCTAAGAACTTATCAGATGAGATCAGCTGCTAGACGAAAGATGAAGATTTACCAATGATGGATCATCTTCAATTAGTTTTGATTGGTCTTCCACCAGTGGTGGGTCTAAGTAACCCTCATTTTGTCTTGCTTCTCTTCGTCCTGACAATTATTTCTCCGGAAAACAGTACTGATTTTCCTGAAAAGTTTCAGGCTTCTCCTCACATTCACTACTGCTATGTTCTAGGTCATCTTTAAAAACAATACCAGCATTCAAATGACTAAAATTTTGAAGTTCTGATTAGAATATGGGCGGCTTATTTACTATAACCAAATACTTTATTCATGTCCAGAATGCGCAATGTTGCAGCTCTGCAACAGCTATTTAAAAGGCAATTTCACATGTATGTGTAATTTAATTTTATGAAATTGTGCAATTATTTTAAATTTGAATATATTATTGATACGTGTGATTTTTAGCAAAGCCTTACCTTGAGAATTAAATAATAAAACTCGAGATCAAAATCGCACACAAATCGACACCCAGAATCGTTTTGATTTCTACCCTCCAATTGGGACATAAACATGATTATTTTATTAATTAGTGTTTTAAATATCTTTCTTTATGTGTTTACTACAACTTTTAAATAGATTTTACAAAAAATATTCAATATTGGAAGTTTTATAGCGTAAATATTTAGGTGTTGTAGAACTACAACACAGCGCATTTAAGGGTTAATGAAAGCCAAGAAGAGGGTATTTCCAAGCGAGGATCCCTGCGGGATACCTACAGTGACGTCACCCGCCTTGGACCTATACTTGCGGCCATTATTATGTTTTGCGGTTGACTTTCTTTAAAGTTGTAAAGCAAAAACAGGTTAGGGACCGCAAAACAAGTTGGTATCGATAACGCAACGTTAAAAAAACGAAGCATAAAGAAGGGAATCAGCATTAGAATCACCAAGTACGTTCCAATTTTATTTTATTTTATCAAATTTTATTTTATCCAATATTGCTCTCTTCCGAATTTAAGGACAGAGGAAACATGTTAAAAGCAAGCGTCGTAAAAACAAAACACTCATTGCAAAACAAAATACGAGTTCCAAGATTACCTTTTCCGTTTACTATAATTCTTTATTCCGTTTCTTCCTGACTGCGTCCCTGGCTGGGCTGCGACATGAATTATTTAGTCCGGACCTGCTTTATTCCAGATGTATTACCATAGCATTGTTTTTTCGTTTTTTCCGTCCCCCTCACAATTGTTTTTACGACTTTAATGGCAGAAAAGGTTTCCAAAGAAATTATTCATTGCTTTCTGTATGTGTTTAATATTGTATGCGTGCGTTGTTTATTTTCACGATTATTCTATCGTTTTATGAGTCAATGTTGGATTGGTTTTGATGTGTATGGTTTTATCTTTTAAAGTCTTTGGTATAAAAAACGTGTGGTTTCTGCTTGATATAAACATATGCCGAAACATTAAGGAGTCTAGGGCTCGTATTTATAAAGCGATCTCAAGATTGAGAGCAATATTATGTATGGATTTGACAGGCCGTTTTGTACTGAAATGACATTTCTGATACAAACTCAAACTTGCTGTCACTCTTGAGAGCTGATTATAAATACGGGCCTAGATAAGATCGGTCTATCGTAGATGCTGTGCCTAAACCCCATTACGAAGGTTTGTTTTAAAATTTGCAAACTATGAGACATATAAGAATTCTGATAAATAAGGCCCGTATTTATAATCAGCTCTCAAGAGTGACAGCGAGTTTAAGTTCGTATCAGAAATTGTCATTTCAGTACAAAACGGCCTGTCAAATCCACACTTAATATTGCTCTCAAACTTGAGATCGCTTTATAAATACGAGCCTAAGTATGCGGAGTTTGGATCAAAATTGTATCTCCTTCGCCTGTCGTCAGTTTTCTGCAAGTCCGAGTCTTTTAATATGGAGCTTTATTTGATATACAAGTAGGTACATGCATCAAGTTAATTCTCGTTAACAAGGTTAGTCCACATGATAATAACTTAAGCTTTGAGCTTTATTACGCTAATTATTTTTCGGAACATTGAATAAACTCACACAAATAAATCTTCAAACTTATAATTATTAAAAATCTTCTAACTTGCACAAAACAACTAATTGTTTAACACCTATCTTATGCGATGATAAACGTACTCAATTATCTTAATGGTCGACCTTTACAAAAGAGTAATATCCATTATGTAAGATAATGCGTAGTATAACGCATTGATATAGTTGGTCATTCACTCTTAGACCATCCTAGGCCGGGTGTCAGTGGGAATAAAATACATGTTATCCACTCTAATAATATTGATGAAAATGGTAAATTTATTTGAAGGCCAACGCGTCTTACAAAAATACAACTTTTAGAAATCTTTACTGTACCACAAAATTTAGCTTTCTTTATTATATTTAGTTATTATTAGAAATAGGTTTGCTTTTGACTAGACGTCACGTCAACGGCAACGGCGACGGCACGGCGAGATCACGTGACAATATCTATGGGAATCGATGACATGCCGTGACGGCGCCGTGCCGTCAAGTGGAAAAGCGTGTCATATAATTTCATTGATTTTCATACATTTTCTCACCTACGATATCGTCGACGGTACCGTGCCGTCGCCGTTGCCGTTGACGTGCCGTCTAGTGGAAAAGCGCCCATACAAGGATAGGAATGACAATGACAGAGTCAACGATGAAGCGAGCTCACTCAGAAAAAGCCTGTTATGGCAGTGGCACTCTCACCAAAGAGTAAGTCATAATGGCTCTCATGCAACGACGGAACACAGCAAGCTGTTAGCAAAAAATGTATTGAAAATCAGTATTTTTATGAGCATGTTACAGGATAATTATGAAAATAATCTAATCCTAAGGAGATTCGGTTTTTTTAAAAACCCCGATCATAATCCTGCGACACATATTTTCTGTGACATCTTCTCGGACACATCTTCTTTCTGATACACACCGGTGTTGGCCACTAATAAAATTACATCCTAAAATGTGACAGCACGTGTAAACGGAAGGAAGCCTTTATAAAATTGGAAGATAGGGCCAAGCTGGGCTCCAAAAAACTGGGTGTCCTTGGTAGAGCAAGACGGTACTTCACTCCGGCACATCGCCTTCAATTATATAAGTAAGGCACCACCTTTTGCCACCTTTGGGCCGCAGAACCTCAGTATCAGCAGCTTCCTCTTGACCGCGTACAACGTCGTCGTGCGATTCGAATTGTTGGTGACGAGGATCTCACTGCCGGACTCGATCATTGAGAGAGACATTGCGTGCATCTTCTATCGCATATATCATGGGGAGTGCTCTGAAGAATTGTTCGATTAATACCTGCTAAGGAATTTCACAACCGAACTACTCGCAACAAACTGAAATTCCATCCGTGTCATCTGGATGATTGGCAGTCTACCACCCAACGTTTCTAAAGAAACTTCCTAACACGCACTACTACACTGTGGAACCAGTTATCTGACCAGGTATTACTGGCCCGTTACAACATGACAGTCTTCAAGAAACGAGCATTTTCCTTCTCAAAAGGCCGGCAGCGCATTTGTGTCCCTTTGGGTGTTGCAGGTGATGGACACTTGGGTGGCGGTGATTACTTACCATCAGGTGACCCACCTGCTCGTCTGCTTCCCTCTATCATAAAAAAAAACTTATATATGAATAAAAAATGCGTTCGACCCCTGGCCTATTAACACTGATTTAAAAAAAAATGCTCCTAATAAACGAGTAAAATGGCCGTACGTAAATCATTCTTCCCTTTAATTATTTATTAAAGATACCAGCCGTTTTGTCTGTAGAAAACCTACCTAAAGAATGTTCTAGATTATTTTTATCTTTGTTCTTAGTAGAATAAATTTCTTTTCTTAAAATAATAATATATAATGTTTTGGAAGGTAGATTTCTTTTTTTTAGACCAATAATCAATATTTGCAATATCAAATGTACCTATTTTTTTTTTTAAAAGAAATAAGTGAACTCAATTAACGATGAATTTTATTGTACAAACAGAAATAATACAAAAAATTGCTAGGGACGTGGGAGTCATAATTTGGAACGCAGTTAATTTCTTAATTAAATCAAACATACAACGGGTTTTCAGGCAAATTAAATAAACGGAAATTAATCCAATCCTACGCAAACGACCCTTTTTAATTCATTAATTTAAATGAGTCATATTTTTAATACACTTTTTGCTGTTTGCATGCAGGCTTCTTTTGGGAAAAAAATGATTTTATAACAAATTGTCTAGGTATGTAAACAAAGTATAATATCACAGATTACTTATGAGCGCGGCGAAAGGTTATAGTACCAATATTAGAGAACTTTTTTAAAAAAAAATTGAGACTTTAAACCATGAGTACCAATGCTAATTAGAAAGTAAAATAGGTACTTAATACATTCGTGATATTGGCGACGATTCAGGCGACAAGTCCTGCCCGAAGTTCGCATTTTTATTTATTTCTTTCAATATTATTTGAAACAATATCGACGCAGGAAAGGCAAAATTGCTTCCACCATACATTTGGTCAACAATGAGTTATATTCGGAATAAGCGATTTTTTTCTCCAACGATCTATGTAGGTTTCAAAGCGATCAGAGCTAAATTGGCTGAAATTGGCCGATTTCGGTGACTGGAAAATCCGAGAATTTAGTTTTTCACAGATGCTTATTAACTATACCTTTTTTCAATGATTTTTAAAACATGTTATGTAAGCAAATTCTACGTCGTCCGCTATTTTATAAACGTTTAAGTTTAAATAAATTTTATGATTTTTACATGTTTATGTGGATATGGTTTATAATTTAAAGCGATAGAAATATTTATATAAAATTATAAATTAAAAGATATAGAAATTTAATAGTTTTTACAGCTGTCTAGTTTGTTTTTTTAATGACACGTTCTTAACTTATACATACATACATACATAAATCACGCCTTTATCCCTAAAGGGGTAGGCAGAGAGAAAAACGACCCAAAGGTCGTTCCGCCACGACTGACAAGTTTTGAGGGTTATTATAGGTGTTTATGGTAGTATATCGCTATAGTGACAGGTTGTCAGCCCATCGCCTGAATTACAGTATTATTATTAACTTATAATCACAACAAAATGCCACACCAACCATCACAATAATAGTATTCCAAACTTGAATTCCCAAAACCCTTTAGCCAGTATTTCGGAATTCAAAGTGGGCCCTTGAAAAGGGCCCTTGTCACGATAAGCGGGGCAGGTGCCTTGATGCTGTATAAGCCAAGCCCTGAGCCCTTATTGGGAACTGACTAAAGGGCTGAAGGTGAGACTGTTTGAGAGATAAATTGCCTTTGCTGTTTTGTGACAAAATATCCTTACATAAAACATATTCCATACAATACAAATTATGTACAATATAAATAAATATTCTTCACCGAAAACAAATAATAAGAAATACACAAAAATAAAACAATATTAGAGTATGATATAAAACATAGCAACAACCTATAACTAATTATTAGTTATATTAGTGCTTGCCTCCCTACAGATAATTAGACATTTTTTAACATTCCGACGAAAAAACTTACTTTTAAAAAAAATCTACCTCAAACATGTACAAATTGACCTAATTTGATAACCCAATTAAAAACCGGAGTGAGCGTGCACAGAGTATCTTTTCAACTCGGCCAGTTAATGTCCAGGTCAAGTAGACTTTCAGCTCGTTTTGCGTTTTCCAGGTGATACTTTAGATGCCTACTTGCGGTCGCATCATTTAAATATTCAGTGGGTTTAGGGTCTGATTCGGTAAACAGGTATTCGAGTGAGCAGCAGAAAGATGTTGTAAGATGTGTTCGCTTCAACATTTTTAATGCAAAAGGCTAAGCAGTGGATCTTCCTGCCTGCGGATCTGTTTCCGGAACGTTTATAGGCAAGAGTGAATAGGCATTATGCAGGCAAACATGCTCCATTATCATCTGCATCTTCACTTTAAAAGTAAACAGTACTATCTAATAACTATCAGTAGTAAATGGTAGTCACTATCTTTCTATTATTACTATTATTTCTTTCTATCTATTCGAAACAAATACAAAATCTTTTTGTTTTTCTAATAGAAGTTTAAAACGTATTATAGTTAAATAAAAATACGAATAAATAAAAAAATTAAGGTTAACAATATTCATATTATTATGTCTTTTTATCCAAGAACACATTTCTAAAATAATTATTAAGTGCTGGAAAATTAATTAAATTATCAAAACTATTATTTCATTGCGTTACATAGCATAACTAATAGCTAAAATTTATTTTAGAAACATGTTCTTCGATTAAAAGACCTAATGATTGTTTACCTTTATTTAAATAAGTACCTACCTACCTACATACTTGGACAGACTACCATTATGGTTTAGACTTCCGGTTAGTTATTTGAAGTCTGTGTAATCATATCCCCACCGGAAATTGATTCGATCAGCTGAGTCTTTATTTAAAAATACTTTTAGACACAACTAATATTTCAGTCGACATAAAAACTCATCCTTCTTTTAAAAGTTGGTCATTAAACAAAGCCGCCCTGTAATTTTCTGTTGTAAAAACATTAAAAACCTATAAATTTTAAATTACAAACCAATTCTTCAACAAAATACCAATATTAAGTCATTAATTATTTGCTACCGAAGTCAGTACCGAAATAAATTATGTATGCCTATATTATGTATGGTTTATATTCTGTCTTAGTTTAACAGGTCGAACAAACTGATGAACCGGCGGTGTTAGTGATTTTAACCCTCTGATATTCAGCCTGATTCGTCTTAACGAAACTAAGATTTTATTTTTGTCTCTTCAAAAAACTGATAACGTATTTGGTCTGACTGAAAGCAGTTCAATAAAGGGTTATAAATACTAATGCACATTATGTAAACTCCGGGTTTTTCTTTGTCTCACTTCGACAAGCTTCACTGTATTTTTCAAATTGTCGATGTGCAATTTTAATGGCCCCACACTGTAATTATTTTAAGGTATATTTGCAAAAAGAAAAGAAGAAGTACCTATTCCCGGATCTGGAAACTCTGTTCATTAGCGAAACACTTTGTAATGTAATTTCTAAAGTTAATACTTTGTCATGTTCACAATTAAAGCGAACAAAGTTGTGTTTCACGGAAAAAGAGGCTTTCTGTCTACCTGGAAAAAGTGTGGTTTTTCTGTCAGAGATTTCGATTTGCGACTTTTTATTTAATTCACACTGTACTCTAGCTTAGGCCAGCAAAACGATTATAGAGCACTTGCACTCAGAACCGACAAAGTTCTGGTAAGTATTGAGCGCTTTTCCACTAGACGGCACGTCAACGGCAACGGCGACGGCACGGCGACGATCACGTGACAATATCTATGGGAATCGATGACATGCCGTGACGGTGACGTGCCGGCAAGTGGAAAAGCGTGTCATATAATTTCATTGATTTTCATACATTATCTCACCTACGATATCGTCGACGGTACCGTGCCGTCGTCGTTGCCGTTGACGTGCCGTCTAGTGGAAAAGCGCCCATTGTGTCTATCCTTCTTACCCTCAAACAGTGATAAAAAAAAAATGTAGTTAATAAAAAATATGGATGCTTTATGGATATTTGAGATGATTTTTCAAAGAAAATACGTTCTAATAAGGTCATAATATAATATATTATAACCAAGGCGAGATCAAAGCGGCGGCGAATAGATTTGCTTTAGAAAATGTTAGCGCAGCGCAGCTTCAATTCTGCAGTTGTCGCAGTGACGTTAATTTCTGTGGAAAATCTGTCAAAACTAACCCGAAAAATGACGCCGCCCTGATACTTTCTGTATGCTATGCGCCGCTAAGTCCTTTATTGGCTTTTACAATTATTTAGTAGAGAGAAACAGCTGGTATCAGATTTTTATTGATCCCCAGACTAGCATAAAGGCTTCTTAACTAAGTATCAACTGACAAAATTATTTATGCATTTTACGTCCAATCGCTCTCACCGCGACCCCACCCAGAAATCCCCAGGTTAGAATAAATTAATTTCAACTCCACGTTAATTGAGGAGGTAGGGAATGCTGTGATCCTGAGGGCAGCTCATTATATATTCTTATAATGCCCTCTCCGCGTCCAAAGGGTTAATTTGAGAAAGGTCCAAAAATCCGTGCCCAGAAAAGATAATACTGTCACACTTTTTAGGCTTCTGGGTTTGTCATAATTAGATAATACTCATTGAGTTTAAAGTTGAAAAATATGGGTCAGTAGGTTTATTTTTTATTCAACAATATTTTTTTTATCACTAAACGATGAACAAGTGAGTTAAACCATGATAACTGTGCAGTACAGACAGATGTCAACGGTTGTAATCGCCTTAATTCCGTCTTGAAGTTTTGAAGTTAGGGTCTATTAATTTGTATTTACCACGGGAACTCAATCCCACGGGAAAACTTTTTTAGCTGCGGGTGAAACCGCGGGGCGGAAAGCTAGTTTAATTTATTTTTAATTTTTTTATTTATTTTATCTTGACGTGTGTATCTCAAGTGGAAAATCATTTCTGTAAGTTATTTTTATAAAAAATATTCCTGTACAAATACATGTTATTTGGTGAGGCATTTCTGGTAGAAATATTGCATTGCTATTTATAATATCGGGTTGTAAATCTATGAACTTAATTGAATTTCATATTTTACAGTATGAGTGGAAACAGAAACCTTCTCTTGAGTGTAAGGGACATCGGACTAGAAAATTATTGGAATTGCTCAATCAACGAAAATAAACAATTTTCACCAGGAAATTCTTTCAGGAAATGAAAAAAGAAATTTGACTATAATACCATACAAAATAATCACCTCCGTCATTGTATGGAAAGCCATTTTTTTCCTTTCTCTGTGAATGTTGTTCGGTTTTGTTGACGAAGAAACTCCAGTTTTTAGAATGCTGTCCCTTTCACCTTGTATATTGCAATAAGAACGAAACTTTCAGGTTTTAAGTAGGTATGCGTGGAAACGGAAACAGCTCGACATATTCTGAGTATTAATCCAACTTGTTTATTATTAACGATATTGACCAACTAGATAAAATACCAAACTGAAATCCAATCTCATAATATATCCAAACACTTTGGCATAAACTCCTCGGACCAGATCGGTTCTATTATACCCCGGACACGAATAGTCGGCAATAACTAACGTGTTGAACAGCTAAACATCTCGTACAAAGCAGGTCACCGATCCAATATTGGGTAACAAAGCCGGACGGTATTGAGTGGTAAAGTTGGGGCATATCGCAAACGAACTACTACAAAATACGGGAGTTGTAGTAGAGAGAGAAAATCTGGTTTCTAATCTAGACTTGCTGTGGTTTCAAAAACACGGTTTCTAGCGTTTAGGTAAATTATCGAATGCGCCATTGGCCGCGCATTGCATGTGCCGGCCGCGCATGCGCTGTGGGCGTCACGTGGGTGCTGTTTAGTTTTTTTTAAAGAACTGGATACAATGTTTTTGGTATCGATTGTGTATTTGTTTCTCCTTACTTCCATGACTATGAAAATTTTACTTTTCGTTGCATCTTCGTTAGAATTTGTATGGGGCAGGTGCAACGAAAAGTAAACTTTTTAATTTTTTCAGCATACTGTTTGTAAAATCGTCAATATAAATTCGTTTTGACGTTTATAATTCGAACATTACTCTATGATAGTAGATAAATGACATTTCTAATACGAGCTCAAATTCGCTTTCAGTCTCAAGAGTTGATATGAATACAGGCCTTATATTTTGATTAACAAGGAATAGCGTGCCAGCGGATTAGTTTTGCGTAAATCACTATTATAAAATTCAATCACCATGCAATAAACACGTCACATAGCACCGATTAACTTCACACCATAAAATATGCTTCCACTCTAATCTTATCACGGCGAAATGTGTAAGTTCATACAAAATTGGAGTTGGACACGCAAGGGGGTGCCGAAAATGGAAGGATCAAGTTATGGGCCGCCGATGTTTTTGTAAAATTTGCTATCGAAACAAAACTGTGAACGTGGATAGGACAACGTTGATGTGTTTTGTATGGAAGGTATCCAGGATGCTTTACCGATTTCTTACTTACTTTTTTTTTTTTTTTCATTAGACAAAATCATCTCTGTATTGTGTCGGAAGGCTCTTAAACCACTGCCAAAATCATAGATAGCGACCGGAAATGAGGGCTTAACGCGCCCTTCATAATCAAATTGAACATATATATATTTTTTTTTAGCCTGGTTTGTCCCACTGCTGGGAAAAGGCCTCCCCTTTTTGTTTCTACTTTTTTCGTTCATGTGCAATTTGCATCCAATCCTTCTCGAAGGCATCCATCTCATCTCTCAACATATAATACGACTGTTAAAATAATTTATATAAAAAACTGAACCAGATAAACTACCAATCTTGCACTAGCAATATTGAGTAAGAATTGTGTAGACGAGATACAAGAAGTCGTACAATTTATCACAACAATATTCTGCAGTTGCGGCAAAACAGTAAGCATTAGCAGTTCAGCCGGAGGGATAAGATCGACTCTGTCTCTGAGCCAATGGGGTAAGTAAGTGCCAGTTCAAACCGGTTCAAACTAACTAAACTTCCAGGTCCTCCAGCTGAAACGGAGCAAGTTTTAACCTGTAACTTGTGCTGAGATGAGCTCCGGTTTATGTTGAATTTGTTTAAGTTGATTAGTCTTGAAAGTTATGCAAGAGGACATGTGATTTTTATGTTACTCGTAGTTTTGAAATATGTGGTCTGGAGTTTGTTGCTTGGAGTATTATTGAAATTATGATAGAGTTTAGGTTTTATCTAACCAGATGGCGGTACTCACCTGTGATATATCTCATATCCACAGGAAATTAATTTTACCACAGGTAAATTAATAGTGTTTCAACAAGGTACGTGTAAATGCGTTAGTAGGTACATCATATTTTCATACAATAAATACTAGTAAGGCATTACTTGTATGTATCTATTCTACGGTGTTCAGGTTATCAGTCAAACCTCTTACTCAATCTGATTCACATTGTTAAAATGTAAAAAAAAAACAACTAACTTTAATTTTTTTTAAATTAGGTAAGTCGCGTCGTTCGCGACATGTTTCGGGACATTCGGTGTCCCTTCTTCAGGCTTAATTTAAAAAAGTGAGTGAGTGACTGTTCGTTTATTTAATTTAGCATGTCTCACTTAAGTTTAAATAGTTTAACTAACTTAAATGTTGCTGTTTACGTAGCTAAAACCTTCAGCTCAACAAATTTAATAGTTAACGTAGTAAAATTCACCAGCGACCCGTAAGTTGGTAATTCCTGGTGTTAAACTTACACGGGGACTATTATTAACATAATATTCATACTTCGGAACCAAGCTTGCAGATAAGTGCAATATGACTTGCAAATTCCAGATGCAGTAGGTCAGTTACGTAGAACATGGCTATGGTTCAGTTCAGTGCCTACTATGACCAAAATTAAGACTTGGCATAAAGGACTAGAATCCAAGCCATAAAATATTCAAAAAAAATAAAAAAATCCTATCACTCTGTGACAAAGAAGTGACAAACAATAACCAACTTGTCTTACTCTTACTGTAACCCCTACAGTAACTTGCATATCAAAACGCAATTACGTGACGTAACAAGGCCCCACAATTCAGCATACATTGCTGCATAACATGCCAACTGGTTATTGGAGTTAGGAACAATACGAGCTTTGCACAAGACATATTGCCGCAATCAAAATGTTTGCGCCTGAGTGGTTTGATTTAGGTAACTGGTAAGGAATTCTAATTTGGATGAAACATATTTTGTTGATGAATGACGAGTGAAATTTTACTAGTTAGGTACTCTAAATTAATAATATTCGTAAACGTAGTAGGGTTGGCTTCCGCGCGACACAATTCGGAGCGAGGCAACGAAGAAAGCAGATTTGTACAGACGATTGACAACCCGACCGCTTTAGGCCGGCCATTATCAAATTGTTAATTATGAGTAATTCGTCTCACTATGATGATAGGTGTAGATGTACTTTGTTGATTATGTTGATCAAATTGGAACCAACGAATATAGATAACGCTCAACTCAACGTAGGTATACTAAGTACTTTCTAAGAAGTATCTTCTCTATGTGCGCATTTTTTTATTGCAGGTTTGCATTGACGTAACATAGCACTTTCGTTTCATTTGTTGAATACTTACTTACCCTTTCCTCTTAACATTCTTTATCTGCTAATGAATCGTAGGTCATGATAATTACAACCTAAAAAATAACATAGTAGGTTTTTTTTATTATGTTCAGTTGGTACTTAGGTAATTGACGCTCAATCACCACGTTTAATTTGTAAAGTAGCCATGTTTTACGATTTTTCTAGGCATAGTAGAATAATACAATACAATACAAATATTCTTTATTGCACAAGAAAACACATAACAATAACACAAAGCAAAGAAAAGTTGTACAATCGGCGGCCTTATTGCTAAGGTAGCAATATCTTCCAGGCAACCAGGCAGTAAGGAAAAGCTATAACAAAGAGTTAGAGACGGGTCAGTGCAACAATTAAAATGAATATAATAAAAATAATTATTAAGAACAATTTAAAGAAATGCTAAAAAAATTATCATACAAGTAAGTAAGTAACATTCAAGTAAGTATTTTAAACTTTATTGGGATTGAATGGAACAATGTTATTTTGAGCGAGTGAAACGACGCCGACGGGCGAAAAGCTGGTTAAATTACCAAAGATCTATGCGTAGATATGGATTCTACCAACAGTGGCGTCTAATCTTCAAGAAGCCCAAAAAGTAAAACCTCACATCTCCTTGTACAAAAAAGACGCTAATACTCCCCATTAGTGGGGCAATAAAAAGTCCGGGGTAATTAGATACTTTGCCCGGACAGACGAAACTTCGGCAATCGCGACGTAACAAACTGTTATTGCCCCAATAACAGGAACAACCCTATTTATGTTACGGATAAATAACAAAAAAAGTGTGCTTGTTAGAATTAGAAGTCGAAAGGTCGCTACGGGAATAAATGGCACTAAGAGAATAATAAAGGCAAGTAGGTATGTTTTTTGGAAAGATTTTCATGATTTTTTATAACGAATCTTCTTTTTGTTTTGTTCAAGTGGTTGAGGTATACATACTTATAGTATACTATGGAGAACGAGACATGATTACCTAAGTCGAAATTTTTGGGCGTGATCAACTTTCGAGTGATATTTCAGAAAGGACTGCGTGGTAGATATACCTTATTAGTTAAAATTTAACATCCCATAGTCATATATCCCTATAATCATTTGCGGTAGGGATATTATATAAATTATAAGTACCTCTAGATAATGTTAGATTGTAGAGCCAAGATAGGAATTATTTTTGAATGTCCTTCCTTAAAAAAGATAACTTATCTTTTTAAATTTCCCTAGCCCAGTACAGCCTTCGGCCTTCGGCTATCTTCAGCTAATTTCAACACTAAAATTGATAATTACAGAAACACAAAAACGGTGCTTAAACAGATAGCGCATAAAACGCATAAAAATTGCGGCCATCTCATTTCCCCGCTGCCGGCAGTAATATGTTCCATTAATTCTCCAGAACATTAAACAGGACTAATTCCATTTCCCATAAAACTACACGTTTATTGCCGTGTCTTGTTAATTCGTGTGGTTTATGTGGCTGATTGTCATTAAATCTTGTAGGTACTATTACTACTATTCGGTCGCAACAGTCCACTGTTGGACAGAGCCTATCACTGTTTGTCATACTTGTATTGCACCATGCTTGACTAGCACACATTGTATAAAACTAAGGCTTTTGATAAAGCAAAAGTACATAATGAATTATTTAGGTAATTGACCGTACCAAACCAAACTACATGGGGAACCAGTAAAACACTATACATATAAGAGCATAAGTTGATAAGTTAAAATTAGTTTACTATTATCCCCCTTGGATTACAATAATAAATTCATGATTTCCTGGAAACTTTATTTTGTCAATAGGTACCTTGTTAATAGAGTATCTAATAATCGTTGTGTGTATTAAGAGCTTACTTTAGATACTAAGAAACAGAAACGGTGTGGTTTGTATTTAATATTACAACACTATTCTATTGGCAATAAAATATCCTTTACAGTAAAACTTTTGACGTATAGTTCTTATACTCCGTTATTCATTCCTATTATCATGTTCCCTGAACAATGAAGAAACGAAGTAGAAGTGATTAATAGTCACACTTCCCTGAAAGGAATTAATTTCATTCTATTTTATTCTTTATTCTTTTTTGAAGTCTTTGTACGTTGATAAGCATTTACATAGCATTCACTTGGTTTTTTATGGATGACATATTTTTCTGTTGCAAAATTTGAAAGCAATGTTTGATTACAAGATATTCGAACAAATTTACGTGTTTAAAAACTGAAGTATAGTCTGCTTGTTTGTATTTATTGTAGTTATTAGGTACTACTACTATTATTTCTGACCACTAAGATACCTCTTACTTTGGTTTTACAATTATATTTCTTTATAGTACAATACGCATTGTACTAAACTTGTAAGCAAAGCCCAAAGGAAAAAAACATCTTGAAACAAACATCTTGAATATACCTACGATTTGATTTTTTCTTTATTTCATGAATTTGAAAGAAGAAACATTATGAGACCCACTTTCCGAATCTCGACCCGTAACATTTATATGTTTAACAGGGCGCTAAAACTTCAAATGTTATAAGGAGGAAAAAGCGGTTTTAAATAAAAGGTTCTTCGTTTCTTTGAACCCACCGCCTGAATTAGGTCGCACGCTACGGAGCACATGTATAGGGTTGTTAATACCGGTTTTTTGGTAACTTTTTAATTTAAAAAGAGATTCAGATTGAGGATAAGGTAATGTAACTAATTTTTTTTTGTAAGTGCCAGGTATGGAGAAATGGTGTATTTTGGATGACCAGTTCTCTTCACTATGCCTATTTATAGCATTGATTTTAATTTAGCACCTACAATTTTTGAGATGCAAGAAAAAGACAAAGTGCGCATTCTGTCATTGGTTGGAAAGAGACAACCTGTGAAACTGACTCGCCGCCTTAATATTATACGATTTGTTTTATCTTAATTTTAGGCCAGACCAGTGGGGATTCAGTTCAATTCGACTAAGTAAGTAAGTAAGTAAGTAAGTAACTCTTTATTGCACACAAAAAATATAAACATACACAAAATCAATTCCAACAATAATGCGCGCAAAGGCGGCCTTATCGCTTAGAGCGATCTCTACCAGACAACCTTTGGGTAGAGGAGATTAGTATTGAAACAGAGCAGTGCATAAACTAAACAGAAGAAAGGTTAATTAAACTTAATAATAATAAATAAATAATAATATAATAATACATAGCTAAATAGGTACAATAGATACATATTCATACATACTAATATTAAACACGTGAAATAGATACATAAATAAATACATACTATATTATATTATACATACATACTTATGACTTTAGAGGATACTTATTTGCATTTTACCTGAGAGAGATAATGTTGATATACCTTTGCTTTGAAGGAATCTAGAGACTTGCAGTGACGTATTTCTTTTGGGAGTGCATTCCATATCTCTATAGATTTGATAAGGAAAGATTCCTTATAGTACCCCGAACGAGTAAAGGGAGCCTTCAAAATATTGTCAGCTTTCGATCGCAGTAGTCTGTCATGCTCAAAACCGAGAAACTGAAACTGCTCAGACAAGTAGGTAGGAACGGAAGGATTGTAAAGGATGTTGTACACCATCGCAGCCGCATGAGAATCTCTACGCTGTCTGATCGAGAGCCAACCTAATTGAGCACGAAAAGAGGAAACATGATCGAACTTGCGAAGACCAAAGATAAACCGTACACACAAATTTTGCAGACGCTGAAGTTTATCTAGTAAATCTTCATTTAAATCAAGGTAGCATGTGTCAGCATAGTCTAGGATCGGGAGAAGCAACGCCTGCGCAAGTTCGACTTTGGTCCTTACGGGCAACAAGTTCTTCCACCTTTTCAGCGAGCCAACTGCAGCAAAGATCTTTCTGCTAACCTCCGATACCTGGCAGGACCATATAAGGACCAGGATAAGAAGCAAGTTCACCCAGAAAATTTTCAGGCATTGGCCTCGATTCGTAAACAGCTTCAACTGAACTAATTTAGTCCTGTCACTTTCTAAAATTTGAATAAAATAGAGACAGCAACACAACAGCTGATTATAATTGTGTCAAACTGACGTACTTATAACGCTCAAAATAAGTCAATTAAGTTGTGAAGTGAAAGCGTCCCGACTAAAATGCGTTTCGTTTCGTGCATTCGATCTATGTGACAACAAAAACAAAAAAGGATGGCAGTACAGACAGATTATAAACCTTATAATCTGTCTGTACTGCCATCCTTTTTTGTTCGCTCGAGATGGAAAGTGACAGGACTAAACTTAAATAAGTTAAGTTGGTTCTGTAACCGAATCGGCAGCACTATCCTTTCTTCTACACCATAGACCGCAACAAGCTGTTTTGGCATCAGATGCATGCTGTGACTATGATATGAATGAGATCTGCTATTTTAATTTTATTTCATTTCATCATCATCATCTGCCTGCATCAGTCCACTGCTGGACATAGGCCTCTCCCATGGCACGCCACTCAGCTCGGTCTTCAGCCGTTCTCATCCAATTTCTGCCCGCTTTCTTACGAATATTATCGCCCCACCTGGTTTCAATTTTATTTATTTTATCTGAAATTATGAACTAACAAAATCAGTTAAGGTATAAACTAGAAAGTCATAGCAGTTGAAAAATAATTTACAGACATAACGACTCCATACATTACAAAGACAACCTGTCCAAGAAATTCTTAGCTCAATTAGGAATTTGGGTGAAGTCCGCGGATGGGCGAACAAATTGAATAATTTGATTTTTACCGGTCCTTGCCCTCCCTCTCCTCTTAATATTTCTCCGGTTATTTAACTCTGATTTACACTACCTTTTCCTGTACTAGCGATTTAATTATTTAAGGATGAAGCTTTGGTTTCAGCTTTTAGTTTAGTTTTACGAATAGTAAATTTTTGAACGTTAGTTGGTACCGGATATTTTTTAAATGTTGCTTGCATGATAGTTTTGTTGAAATACTAAATAGAAAAAAGCACTTCCATGCTGAACTTGAAGAATAACTTGAAACATAGAATGCATCCACTGTTTCTCCTCCCGATCAGGCTGTAGAAGCAATGTATGGAGTCGTTATGTCTGTAAATTATTTTTCAACTGCTATGACTTTCTAGTTTATACCTTAACTGATTTTGTTAGTTCATAATTTCAGATAAAATAAATAAAATTGAAACCAGGTGGGGCGATAATATTCGTAAGAAAGCGGGCAGAAATTGGATGAGAACGGCTGAAGACCGAGCTGAGTGGCGTGCCATGGGAGAGGCCTATGTCCAGCAGTGGACTGATGCAGGCAGATGATGATGATGAAATGAAATAAAATTAAAATAGCAGATCTCATTCATATCATAGTCACAGCATGCATCTGATGCCAAAACAGCTTGTTGCGGTCTATGGTGTAGAAGAAAGGATAGTGCTGCCGATTCGGTTACAGAACCAACTTAACTTATTTAAGTTTAGTCCTGTCACTTTCCATCTCGAGCGAACAAAAAAGGATGGCAGTACAGACAGATTATAAGGTTTATAATCTGTCTGTACTGCCATCCTTTTTTGTTTTTGTTGTCACATAGATCGAATGCACGAAACGAAACGCATTTTAGTCGGGACGCTTTCACTTCACAACTTAATTGACTTATTTTGAGCGTTATAAGTACGTCAGTTTGACACAATTATAATCAGCTGTTGTGTTGCTGTCTCTATTTTATTCAAATTTTAGAAAGTGACAGGACTAAATTAGTTCAGTTGAAGCTGTTTACGAATCGAGGCCAATGCCTGAAAATTTTCTGGGTGAACTTGCTTCTTATCCTGGTCCTTATATGGTCCTGCCAGGTATCGGAGGTTAGCAGAAAGATCTTTGCTGCAGTTGGCTCGCTGAAAAGGTGGAAGAACTTGTTGCCCGTAAGGACCAAAGTCGAACTTGCGCAGGCGTTGCTTCTCCCGATCCTAGACTATGCTGACACATGCTACCTTGATTTAAATGAAGATTTACTAGATAAACTTCAGCATGGAAGTGCTTTTTTCTATTTAGTATGTATTTATTTATGTATCTATTTCACGTGTTTAATATTAGTATGTATGAATATGTATCTATTGTACCTATTTAGCTATGTATTATTATATTATTATTTATTTATTATTATTAAGTTTAATTAACCTTTCTTCTGTTTAGTTTATGCACTGCTCTGTTTCAATACTAATCTCCTCTACCCAAAGGTTGTCTGGTAGAGATCGCTCTAAGCGATAAGGCCGCCTTTGCGCGCATTATTGTTGGAATTGATTTTGTGTATGTTTATATTTTTTGTGTGCAATAAAGAGTTACTTACTTACTTACTTACTTACTTAGTCGAATTGAACTGAATCCCCACTGGTCTGGCCTAAAATTAAGATAAAACAAATCGTATAATATTAAGGCGGCGAGTCAGTTTCACAGGTTGTCTCTTTCCAACCAATGACAGAATGCGCACTTTGTCTTTTTCTTGCATCTCAAAAATTGTAGGTGCTAAATTAAAATCAATGCTATAAATAGGCATAGTGAAGAGAACTGGTCATCCAAAATACACCATTTCTCCATACCTGGCACTTACAAAAAAAAATTAGTTACATTACCTTATCCTCAATCTGAATCTCTTTTTAAATTAAAAAGTTACCAAAAAACCGGTATTAACAACCCTATACATGTGCTCCGTAGCGTGCGACCTAATTCAGGCGGTGGGTTCAAAGAAACGAAGAACCTTTTATTTAAAACCGCTTTTTCCTCCTTATAACATTTGAAGTTTTAGCGCCCTGTTAAACATATAAATGTTACGGGTCGAGATTCGGAAAGTGGGTCTCATAATGTTTCTTCTTTCAAATTCATGAAATAAAGAAAAAATCAAATCGTAGGTATATTCAAGATGTTTGTTTCAAGATGTTTTTTTCCTTTGGGCTTTGCTTACAAGTTTAGTACAATGCGTATTGTACTATAAAGAAATATAATTGTAAAACCAAAGTAAGAGGTATCTTAGTGGTCAGAAATAATAGTAGTAGTACCTAATAACTACAATAAATACAAACAAGCAGACTATACTTCAGTTTTTAAACACGTAAATTTGTTCGAATATCTTGTAATCAAACATTGCTTTCAAATTTTGCAACAGAAAAATATGTCATCCATAAAAAACCAAGTGAATGCTATGTAAATGCTTATCAACGTACAAAGACTTCAAAAAAGAATAAAGAATAAAATAGAATGAAATTAATTCCTTTCAGGGAAGTGTGACTATTAATCACTTCTACTTCGTTTCTTCATTGTTCAGGGAACATGATAATAGGAATGAATAACGGAGTATAAGAACTATACGTCAAAAGTTTTACTGTAAAGGATATTTTATTGCCAACTAGAAACGTGTGTTTGTAT
>JARACY010002500.1:0-42089 GCA_029255725.1 Scrobipalpa atriplicella
TTCCTGCCCAAAGTGCATCTGGCATCCTAGCGACATGTCCAGCCCAATCCCACTTAAGGGATGCTGCCTTCTGACCTACATCTACGATTTTTGTACGCGTTCGCAGCGTCGTGTTTCTTACTCGGTCGATTTCAGGAAATTATTTCAGGAAAATGAAGGACCCGATGAACCCTGGTATTAGATTTTTTTAAACAGATTAAGACCTATGATATGGTTTGTGTTATGACCAGCAGCGACCAGGACCGACGGCTTAACGTGCCCTCGGAAGATCCACAGTCTATCGACCACAACCGGCCGACTATTCAGCCTAATCAACCAGTTTTATAATGTCCCTGTTCGCAAAATGTCCCTTTGAAAATTTTAGTAGGCCCACCTTGGAACTATTCCGTCTGGAAAGCTATCTTCATCTGACACCCTCTGCGGCTGGTCGCTCACCACCTTTTCTTCTTTACTCTTCTTCCAAGCTTTATTATTGTCACTTGCAGATTTCGGTCTAGAAAATAAAAAAACATTAAAATAAGAAATGGGCGATGGGAGTAATTTTCATGCGCTCAAAATCACTAAAGCTTGAGTAAAATTGCCACCTGTCATTTTCTATTATGCATGAGAACAGAAAGGGACGACAATAATTTTAGTGAAGTCGTGTCCTCACCGAATCGTTAGCATTCTGGCCTACTGTGTTTTGGTAAATAGGAAAATAAGGAGACTTACAATAGTAACAAAGGAACCTAAAGCAACTGCATCGCCCCCGATCACGTTATTTAAAGTCTTGTATACTTGTAGGGCGTGAGATGAGAGTCAACGAATTTGAACCAGAAAAATGGGTTTGATAGAGTAGATATAGAAAAAAAGATGGTCGTCGAAATCGCGCCAGGGTCCGTACAAAATTGGTAGGAACAGAGGACCCCTTGAAGTAAGTATTCTTACCTTTTCCATGCTGGACTGGGAGTGATAGAAAAACATAGAATGTGCCAGCTGCATCTCCTGCATGGGCATGCTGTAAAAACCAGCTAAGGGTTACGAGGGTTTCAGTGTATTGTAATTAAGGCGATGGGCTAACAATTCGTCACTATAGCAATATACATAATCATCTGTAATAACCCTCAAAACTTGTCAGACGTGGCGGAACGACCTTTGTTTAGGGCGTTTTTTGCTCTGCCTACCCCATTAGGGATAAAGGCGTGATTTTATGCATGTATGTACTTACCTTTTCCACGGAGCACACAGAGCCCACACCACTTCTCCATATGAGTGATTGCTTTCTCCGACTCTTGGATTTCTTCACGGATTTTACGATTGTTCTCGTCCAGCATTTTAAGCTTCTCTGTAACGATTATAAAAAGAAATTTAAGTTTTATGGTGGTTTGTCACTGCTAGCACCATAAGAAGTAGCACGAAGTCCTGAAACGAGATATTGTATCGTAGCGTTGTGTTTTCCGTTAGAATCAGACATTTTCCTTCAATAAGTAATAGTTCATGTTACTTCTGCTAAATGTAGCTATCAAATGCTGAAAGATTTATTAAATCCGTCCAGTGCCTTTTAATTAGTTCATGTTTCAACATTTTCTTCCATTTGTATCAAAGAATTAGTAAGTATACCGGGTGTAAGGGAAAGCGTCCCACAAAGTGCTAGGGGTTGTTCAGTCAACGACACTGAACAACTTTCACCAGGAAATTCTTTCAAGAATTGTTTTGCTTTTCATACAAATTGTTTGATCGAGGTTGATATTTTGTATGGGTTTTTTTTCCCATTTCCTAAAAGAATTGCCTGGTGAAAGTTGTTCAGTTTTGTTGACTGAGCGAGCAACTCCTATCAGTTTCTGGTACGCTGTCCCTTACACCCCGTATAGGTACCTAAGTTTTCTTCTATTAGTATCAAAGAATAAACCACTTACCTCCTTGCTCTCCTAAGTTGACATGCGCCTGAATCCCAACCTCCTTGCTCTAAAAGTGCAGCACAAAAATACCGGGTGTTATTTCAAACATGCACATTCATAGGTCACGTAAAAGTTGCTGATAAATACAAGAATTTCTTAGGTGGTGGATACCTAGTGGTCCCTGCTACCTTATAGGGTGATAATAGGACTTAAGTGTTATTATAAAATTTGTGAATTAAATAAATTAGAAGTGGTAGCTAGTTCTCCATTTGCACTCGACATGCAGTGCTTTGGTTTCGTGGATAACAGTTTCGGTGCATGCCCGAGTGGACTGCAAACTGCATTTGAAATGCTTTTGACAGTTTGCAGACAGTCTGAACAGAGATAGTTTAAATAAGTGTGCCTAATTCTACATTAATTAGGATTAGATAAGTATGACGAAAAATATTGAAAGTTTGTAATTAATTACCTCATCAACTAGTCCAACCATTCGCCGTGTTGATTGAAGAGACTGAAATTATATAAAAGGTTTGAAATCCGAAAGTCCTATTTAAAACTTTAAGTCAATAGTCTGTAAAATATTGATTTTTGATAGGTATTTAAGGCTCGTATTTATAAAGCAATCTCAAGTTTGAAAGCGATATTAAGTATGGATTTGACAGGTCCATTGTACTAAAGTGACATTTCTGATACGAACTCAAACTCGCTGTCACTCTTGAGAGCTGATTATAAATACGGGCCTTAGTCTTCTTTACATCCTGTATACTTACTTGAAATTTAAGATGATCATAATTTGGTGTAAAGAGGTTGATCCTGTGGTTTTATATTACCAGCCCAACAGTCACTGCGATCTTTTTAGATTTTATTTACTACTAAGGTCTAACTCAACTAGTCTGGCCAATTTGAAAAATGCACGATCTGATTTTATTTTTTATACTATCAAAAAACAGAAATGGCTTATTTTACCTGGTCGGCCACCTGCCTGGAGCGGTTCTGCAGCAGGTCTACGCTGCTGCTCAGCTGCAAAGGAGTTTCTTCCGGGCGCATCATCGCGGGCATTCTCGAATCTATACAAAAAAACTTATATACCGGTGTAAGGGACAGGGTACCAGAATCTGATAGGGATTGATCAGTCAATGAAACTGAACATAGCTTGAAAATGAAAAAAAAAGTGGCTTTCCCATACAAATTGTCTGAGTTGGTCGTTTTGTATGGCAAAGTAAAAAATAATAAAAACATTCATGAATAGGTACTTATTCCTGTTTTTGTAGAGTTATATTTCCAGGACTAAAGCGATAAACCTCAACAATCTAACTAACTACGTACGTTTACTAAAATCTCCTTTCGTTTATTTCAGGCTGACATCAACGACCAGCACGTGCAAACTGCCGCTCAGCGCACTGACAGGCTACATCACTAGAGAGAAATTGAAACATGCTCTAAGGAACATGCTCTATGCTCGGTTCTTATTTAAAGCAGCTTATGTCAAATTAGAAACGTCAAACACATGTGATTATTAGCTATCCTGTTCTTATGTCAAGTAAAGAAAGTGACAGCGCTATCTTAAAATTAGTTAAGAATGTGGCGGCCAGAATCGACGGCAATGATAGATTTTGTAAACCCAAAATTTTTACTAAGTAATTGTAATTAATTATTGTTAATCTATTAAATAAATGTTGAAATTTACATTTAATGAGATAATGTTAAAATCGTGGTAAGATAGAATAAACAATTAAACATATAACCTATAAGTGTAAAAAATAAACAGTTAAAATTAAACAAAATTATTGGGTATTTATTTTAATAACAATAATATTATTATTTACATAATTTAAACATCAATAACAAACTTAATCATATTGGACGCAGCTTCTATTTACATTATTATACAAATATCTTGACCATAAACTAATATAATTAATAATTATACTACGAACAACCGCAGAATATTGGGTGACTATTTAATAGTAACTAATACTCAAAACTATGTGTACCGGGTGCAAGAGACAGCGTACCGAAAACTGAAAGGGGTTGTTCAGTCAATGAAACTGAACAACTATCAGCAGGAAATTGTTTCAGGAAATGAGAAAAAATATTTGGCTTTCCCATACAAAGTTTCCCACATCTATCACACAATTTGTATGGAAAAGAAAGAAAAAAAGATCCTGAAAAAAAAGACCGGTGAAACTTGTTTAGTTTCGTTGACTGAGCAACCCCTATCAGTTTCTAGTACACTGTCCCTTCAATTTTCAGTTTTTATGCTCAGAAGAAATATTTAATTAATTTTGGAAATTGAAAGAAGTACATACGGACAGTTAGGGCGTTTTTGCATTGCTCTGTATTCGGTTCGTATCCGTAAAAAATCCATATATAACGTATATGGGTGGGTTCAAAAGCTGTCATACATTTACTAGGAAGGCCAATTCGGATACGAATTGGATACGAATCGAATACAGAGCAATGCAAAAACGCCCTAACTGTCCGTATGTACTTCTTTCAATTTCCAAAATTAATTAAATATTTCTTCTGAGCATAAAAACTGAAAATTGAAGGGACAGTGTACTAGAAACTGATAGGGGTTGCTCAGTCAACGAAACTAAACAAGTTTCACCGGTCTTTTTTTTCAGGATCTTTTTTTCTTTCTTTTCCATACAAATTGTGTGATAGATGTGGGAAACTTTGTATGGGAAAGCCAAATATTTTTTCTCATTTCCTGAAACAATTTCCTGCTGATAGTTGTTCAGTTTCATTGACTGAACAACCCCTTTCAGTTTTCGGTACGCTGTCTCTTGCACCCGGTACACATAGTTTTGAGTATTAGTTACTATTAAATAGTCACCCAATATTCTGCGGTTGTTCGTAGTATAATTATTAATTATATTAGTTTATGGTCAAGATATTTGTATAATAATGTAAATAGAAGCTGCGTCCAATATGATTAAGTTTGTTATTGATGTTTAAATTATGTAAATAATAATATTATTGTTATTAAAATAAATACCCAATAATTTTGTTTAATTTTAACTGTTTATTTTTTACACTTATAGGTTATATGTTTAATTGTTTATTCTATCTTACCACGATTTTAACATTATCTCATTAAATGTAAATTTCAACATTTATTTAATAGATTAACAATAATTAATTACAATTACTTAGTAAAAATTTTGGGTTTACAAAATCTATCATTGCCGTCGATTCTGGCCGCCACATTCTTAACTAATTTTAAGATAGCGCTGTCACTTTCTTTACTTTGACATAAGAACAGGATAGCTAATAATCACATGTGTTTGACGTTTCTAATTTGACATAAGCTGCTTTAAATAAGAACCGAGCATAGAGCATGTTCCTTAGAGCATGTTTCAATTTCTCTCTAGTGATGTAGCCTGTCAGTGCGCTGAGCGGCAGTTTGCACGTGCTGGTCGTTGATGTCAGCCTGAAATAAACGAAAGGAGATTTTAGTAAACGTACGTAGTTAGTTAGATTGTTGAGGTTTATCGCTTTAGTCCTGGAAATATAACTCTACAAAAACAGGAATAAGTACCTATTCATGAATGTTTTTATTATTTTTTACTTTGCCATACAAAACGACCAACTCAGACAATTTGTATGGGAAAGCCACTTTTTTTTTTCATTTTCAAGCTATGTTCAGTTTCATTGACTGATCAATCCCTATCAGATTCTGGTACCCTGTCCCTTACACCGGTATATAAGTTTTTTTGTATAGATTCGAGAATGCCCGCGATGATGCGCCCGGAAGAAACTCCTTTGCAGCTGAGCAGCAGCGTAGACCTGCTGCAGAACCGCTCCAGGCAGGTGGCCGACCAGGTAAAATAAGCCATTTCTGTTTTTTGATAGTATAAAAAATAAAATCAGATCGTGCATTTTTCAAATTGGCCAGACTAGTTGAGTTAGACCTTAGTAGTAAATAAAATCTAAAAAGATCGCAGTGACTGTTGGGCTGGTAATATAAAACCACAGGATCAACCTCTTTACACCAAATTATGATCATCTTAAATTTCAAGTAAGTATACAGGATGTAAAGAAGACTAAGGCCCGTATTTATAATCAGCTCTCAAGAGTGACAGCGAGTTTGAGTTCGTATCAGAAATGTCACTTTAGTACAATGGACCTGTCAAATCCATACTTAATATCGCTTTCAAACTTGAGATTGCTTTATAAATACGAGCCTTAAATACCTATCAAAAATCAATATTTTACAGACTATTGACTTAAAGTTTTAAATAGGGACTTTCGGATTTCAAACCTTTTATATAATTTCAGTCTCTTCAATCAACACGGCGAATGGTTGGACTAGTTGATGAGGTAATTAATTACAAACTTTCAATATTTTTCGTCATACTTATCTAATCCTAATTAATGTAGAATTAGGCACACTTATTTAAACTATCTCTGTTCAGACTGTCTGCAAACTGTCAAAAGCATTTCAAATGCAGTTTGCAGTCCACTCGGGCATGCACCGAAACTGTTATCCACGAAACCAAAGCACTGCATGTCGAGTGCAAATGGAGAACTAGCTACCACTTCTAATTTATTTAATTCACAAATTTTATAATAACACTTAAGTCCTATTATCACCCTATAAGGTAGCAGGGACCACTAGGTATCCACCACCTAAGAAATTCTTGTATTTATCAGCAACTTTTACGTGACCTATGAATGTGCATGTTTGAAATAACACCCGGTATTTTGTGCTGCACTTTTAGAGCAAGGAGGTTGGGATTCAGGCGCATGTCAACTTAGGAGAGCAAGGAGGTAAGTGGTTTATTCTTTGATACTAATAGAAGAAAACTTAGGTACCTATACGGGGTGTAAGGGACAGCGTACCAGAAACTGATAGGAGTTGCTCGCTCAGTCAACAAAACTGAACAACTTTCACCAGGCAATTCTTTTAGGAAATGGGAAAAAAAACCCATACAAAATATCAACCTCGATCAAACAATTTGTATGAAAAGCAAAAACAATTCTTGAAAGAATTTCCTGGTGAAAGTTGTTCAGTGTCGTTGACTGAACAACCCCTAGCACTTTGTGGGACGCTTTCCCTTACACCCGGTATACTTACTAATTCTTTGATACAAATGGAAGAAAATGTTGAAACATGAACTAATTAAAAGGCACTGGACGGATTTAATAAATCTTTCAGCATTTGATAGCTACATTTAGCAGAAGTAACATGAACTATTACTTATTGAAGGAAAATGTCTGATTCTAACGGAAAACACAACGCTACGATACAATATCTCGTTTCAGGACTTCGTGCTACTTCTTATGGTGCTAGCAGTGACAAACCACCATAAAACTTAAATTTCTTTTTATAATCGTTACAGAGAAGCTTAAAATGCTGGACGAGAACAATCGTAAAATCCGTGAAGAAATCCAAGAGTCGGAGAAAGCAATCACTCATATGGAGAAGTGGTGTGGGCTCTGTGTGCTCCCGTGGAAAAGGTAAGTACATACATGCATAAAATCACGCCTTTATCCCTAATGGGGTAGGCAGAGCAAAAACGCCCTAAACAAAGGTCGTTCCGCCACGTCTGACAAGTTTTGAGGGTTATTACAGATGATTATGTATATTGCTATAGTGACGAATTGTTAGCCCATCGCCTTAATTACAATACACTGAAACCCTCGTAACCCTTAGCTGGTTTTTACAGCATGCCCATGCAGGAGATGCAGCTGGCACATTCTATGTTTTTCTATCACTCCCAGTCCAGCATGGAAAAGGTAAGAATACTTACTTCAAGGGGTCCTCTGTTCCTACCAATTTTGTACGGACCCTGGCGCGATTTCGACGACCATCTTTTTTTCTATATCTACTCTATCAAACCCATTTTTCTGGTTCAAATTCGTTGACTCTCATCTCACGCCCTACAAGTATACAAGACTTTAAATAACGTGATCGGGGCGATGCAGTTGCTTTAGGTTCCTTTGTTACTATTGTAAGTCTCCTTATTTTCCTATTTACCAAAACACAGTAGGCCAGAATGCTAACGATTCGGTGAGGACACGACTTCACTAAAATTATTGTCGTCCCTTTCTGTTCTCATGCATAATAGAAAATGACAGGTGGCAATTTTACTCAAGCTTTAGTGATTTTGAGCGCATGAAAATTACTCCCATCGCCCATTTCTTATTTTAATGTTTTTTATTTTCTAGACCGAAATCTGCAAGTGACAATAATAAAGCTTGGAAGAAGAGTAAAGAAGAAAAGGTGGTGAGCGACCAGCCGCAGAGGGTGTCAGATGAAGATAGCTTTCCAGACGGAATAGTTCCAAGGTGGGCCTACTAAAATTTTCAAAGGGACATTTTGCGAACAGGGACATTATAAAACTGGTTGATTAGGCTGAATAGTCGGCCGGTTGTGGTCGATAGACTGTGGATCTTCCGAGGGCACGTTAAGCCGTCGGTCCTGGTCGCTGCTGGTCATAACACAAACCATATCATAGGTCTTAATCTGTTTAAAAAAATCTAATACCAGGGTTCATCGGGTCCTTCATTTTCCTGAAATAATTTCCTGAAATCGACCGAGTAAGAAACACGACGCTGCGAACGCGTACAAAAATCGTAGATGTAGGTCAGAAGGCAGCATCCCTTAAGTGGGATTGGGCTGGACATGTCGCTAGGATGCCAGATGCACTTTGGGCAGGAAGAACTACACATTGGGTCCCTCTTAACGCGAGACAAGCACGAGGTCGTCCCAGAAAAAGATGGCGTGACGAGCTTGATGCATACGCCCAAAACTGGTTAGAGAAGGCTCAAAACAGGGAGGAATGGAAGAAGGGGAGGGAGGCCTTTGCCCTGCAGTGGGACACCTCGGGCTGTTAATAATAATAATAATAATTTCCTGAAAAAAGTTGTTCAGTTACGTTGACTAAGCAACCCCTGTCTGTTTCTGGTACGCTGTCCCTTACGCCTGGTATATTTTCTAATGATTTTCCAGAATAACCCACGACGCGGGCGAGGACGAGATGGAGTCCAACTTGTCGCACGTGCACTCGACCGTGCGCGACCTGAAGGGTCTGGCGGCCGGGTTGCGCAACGAGGCACGCGCGCAGAATAAACACCTAGACAAACTGGCGTTACAGGTACAAATCACGCCTCTATTTCTCACCGAGTAGGCAGGCCTGAAGGGACTGGCGGCCGGCTTGAGCAACGAGGCACGCGCGCAAAACAAACACCTAGACAAACTGGCGTTACAGGTACAAACCACGCATCTATTTCTCACGGAGTAGGCAGGCCTGAAGGGACTGGCGGCCGGGTTGCGCAACGAGGCACGCGCGCAGAACAAACACCTAGACAAACTGGCGTTACAGGTACAAATCACGCCTCTATTTCTCACGGAGTAGGCAGGCCTGAAGGGACTGGCGGCCGGGTTGAGCAACGAGGCACGCGCGCAGAACAAACACCTAGACAAACTGGCGTTACAGGTACAAATCACGCCTCTATTTCTCACGGAGTAGGCAGGCCTGAAGGGACTGGCGGCCGGGTTGCGCAACGAGGCACGCGCGCAGAACAAACACCTAGACAAACTGGCGTTACAGGTACAAATCACGCCTCTATTTCTCACGGAGTAGGCAGGCCTGAAGGGACTGGCGGCCGGGTTGAGCAACGAGGCACGCGCGCAGAACAAACACCTAGACAAACTGGCGTTACAGGTACAAATCACGTATCTATTTCTCACGGAGTAGGCAGGCCTGAAGGGACTGGCGGCCGGGTTGCGCAACGAGGCACGCACGCAGAACAAACACCTAGACAAACTGGCGTTACAGGTACAAACCACGCATCTATTTCTCACGGAGTAGGCAGGCCTGAAGGGACTGGCGGCCGGGTTGCGCAACGAGGCACGCGCGCAGAACAAACACCTAGACAAACTGGCGTTACAGGTACAAATCACGCATCTATTTCTCACCGAGTAGGCAGGCCTGAAGGGACTGGCGGCCGGCTTGAGCAACGAGGCACGTGCGCAGAACAAGTTTCTTCAACAAGGCTTGTGCGCCGGCGCCATGTCAACGGCCAAAGCCGTTTCCGAAAGAATTGGCTACTTTCCAACTAGTCAAATCAGCAACTTTTTATGAAATGTCAAAAACGCTTTTTTGTATGAAAATAGTGAGTTATGACGTCACATTTTAGTAAATATTGACTACTCAAATAAATAACTTATATACTTTTAACTCGATTATTAAAATCTAAAAGTGCATTTTTTTTAAATGATGAATGAAATCCACAATATTTTTAGCCATCAGTTTTAAGTATATACGTTTTGAATTTTTTAAGCTACCCAGTCAAGTACCCAATTGCATATTGCCAGCACTTAGCACATCGCCTCATTGGCAGTACGCTAAAACCCTCGGCTCTCTATCTACTGGTATAGAAAAATAATAAAAACATTCATGAATAGGTACTTATTCCTGTTTTTGTAGAGTTATATTTCCAGGACTAAAGCGATAAACCTCAACAATCTAACTAACTACGTACGTTTACTAAAATCTCCTTTCGTTTATTTCAGGCTGACATCAACGACCAGCACGTGCAAACTGCCGCTCAGCGCACTGACAGGCTACATCACTAGAGAGAAATTGAAACATGCTCTAAGGAACATGCTCTATGCTCGGTTCTTATTTAAAGCAGCTTATGTCAAATTAGAAACGTCAAACACATGTGATTATTAGCTATCCTGTTCTTATGTCAAAGTAAAGAAAGTGACAGCGCTATCTTAAAATTAGTTAAGAATGTGGCGGCCAGAATCGACGGCAATGATAGATTTTGTAAACCCAAAATTTTTACTAAGTAATTGTAATTAATTATTGTTAATCTATTAAATAAATGTTGAAATTTACATTTAATGAGATAATGTTAAAATCGTGGTAAGATAGAATAAACAATTAAACATATAACCTATAAGTGTAAAAAATAAACAGTTAAAATTAAACAAAATTATTGGGTATTTATTTTAATAACAATAATATTATTATTTACATAATTTAAACATCAATAACAAACTTAATCATATTGGACGCAGCTTCTATTTACATTATTATACAAATATCTTGACCATAAACTAATATAATTAATAATTATACTACGAACAACCGCAGAATATTGGGTGACTATTTAATAGTAACTAATACTCAAAACTATGTGTACCGGGTGCAAGAGACAGCGTACCGAAAACTGAAAGGGGTTGTTCAGTCAATGAAACTGAACAACTATCAGCAGGAAATTGTTTCAGGAAATGAGAAAAAATATTTGGCTTTCCCATACAAAGTTTCCCACATCTATCACACAATTTGTATGGAAAAGAAAGAAAAAAAGATCCTGAAAAAAAAGACCGGTGAAACTTGTTTAGTTTCGTTGACTGAGCAACCCCTATCAGTTTCTAGTACACTGTCCCTTCAATTTTCAGTTTTTATGCTCAGAAGAAATATTTAATTAATTTTGGAAATTGAAAGAAGTACATACGGACAGTTAGGGCGTTTTTGCATTGCTCTGTATTCGGTTCGTATCCGTAAAAAATCCATATATAACGTATATGGGTGGGTTCAAAAGCTGTCATACATTTACTAGGAAGGCCAATTCGGATACGAATTGGATACGAATCGAATACTGGTGAGTGCAATAGTATGAAAATAGGCAGGTATATAAAGGTACCATGTTATTTTACGCACATTTGCTTAGAATGGGTCCACATCTAGGTAAAAATCTAAAATACAATATTTTTCAACAATAAACTCCACCTTTTTTTAAAACATTTATAAATTTTGAGATAATTACAATACGTCGTCATGATTATGGTAATAAATATCAAAGTATATCTAGAAGTAAATAAATTTCATTTGAAAAAAAAAAGAACTACTTCGACTACAAAAATAATAACCCTTCCTTGGCAGTCGGGTAAATACACTAACTAAGATAGCGATAGATTTACGGGGTGTAAGGGACAGCGTCCCGCAAACTGATAGGGGTTGCTCAGACAACCAAACTGAACAACTATCACCGGGATTTTTTTTCAGGAAATGAAAAAAATTGCTTTTTCATACAAAGCGACCGCCTCCATCCGACAATTTGTATGGAAAAGCAAATATTTTTTTTCATTTCCTGAAAAAAATAATCCTGGTGATAGTTGTTCAGTTTCGTTGACTGAGCAACCCCTATCAATTTGCGGGACGCTGTCCCTTACACCCAGTATATAGATCGCGCGATAAGACCACCTTTGCGCTCACTTACTTTTTAAGTGTCTTTCATTGTACTATATTTAGCAATAAAGTGTTCATCTATCTATTTATCTACATTTTATTATTATAGAGGTACAAATAATGATTTTCACCTAAAATCATGCTAAAATCCATTAGTACTTACCTGCTGTCGAAGTCTTTGTACTGTGTAACTTTATTATAAAGTCAGTCATGAAAATTCTGTAAAATTTTCTTCTGTTTCGTCCATTTTCAAGCTGAAATAAAGAAAAATATAAATCATGTCATAATATTTGTAGGCCATAAACAGAGGCCTATAGCTGTGCTATTAGGCGGTTTAAAAACCTCTGACACCAGGGTTCTCCGGGTCGATCAACTTGAAACCCACAAGACAGAAAAAGAAGGCCAAAAAGTCAGTGAAATGTGTTTAACCCGTAAATGTTACGTAACAAAAGCCAAGTGGTAATCTAATTTTGCTTGATCACTTCCTATTATTGTCATTAAAATACCATTAACATTGTTTAGGTAATGGCTTAATTGCAGTGTATCAAAATATTGTGGTCTATCCAAAATGGCAATAAAAAATGCAAACTTATTTAAAGTTAGTACTGGCAGCAATTCGTAGTTGCATAAATCACGACTTAACTAACATAAGTCTATACCTGTCTCTTTCTGTCATGAGAAAGCAGAAAGAGACGGCAATAATTTTAGTCGTGATTTAGTTAAGTTGTGCCATCCACGAATCGATAGCATTATACATAATTATAAAAAAATCAAATTTGATTTACACCAGTAGGTCTATTATTATGAAGATGAATACAAGCGGTTTTAAAGTAAAAATGAGAAAGACAATACACAAGGAACGACAAAATAAACAGGTATATCTGCAGTACGATGAGAAAACTTCAATACCGCGTTTTAGAACTTGTGTTTCTCGTTGTGGTGCCATCTATCGAAGTCTACTCAAATCTAGTTGTGTTATACTGACCTAGCCCTTCCGTGACGAGCTCCAGCGCCACCATGAGGACAAACCCAAGCACTGAGCACACGAACTGTAGCAGCCCGGTGCGGTCCTGTCGCCACACCTCGAAGAACACCACGTACACCAATGTACCGCAGGCCAGACCCTAGAGAATAGGCGAACATACTGTTAGTACCACGAACTAGGTTTTTTTCAACTTGGAGTGCGTATGGGCTTCTGAGCAAAATTTACGTCGAACATTCTGTGTTGGCTTGTAGGATTGACGGACTAAAAGAACTTTTGCAATTATCATTTGTGTGCCTTTTTTTCAGGATCCATTATAACCCCATCTTTAAAATGTCGGCTTCGGTTTCTTCTGGGTGAGCTCGTTTAATCGTCGACTCAGTGTCGGTCATATTTAGATTGAGTAAATATAAGCAAGCCAGTGATTCCTTTGCTCAAGACACAAAGTGAATGTGTCTTGCCTGTAGCACTACACAGTACAACCCAGCTTGGGCCGCTCCCGCTCCACCGACTAGTAATATCCCTACGCCGATGCCCAGAGCAGAGACGAAGAAAAACGTGATGATGTACTGGATCTACAGCTAACTGTGAATGTGACTAACCTGTAGCACTACAGAGTACAACCCAGCTTGCGCCGCTCCAGCTCCTCCTACTAGTAATATCCCTACGCCGATGCCCAGAGCAGAGACAAAGGAAAACGTGATGATGTACTGGATCTACAGCTAACTGTTAATGTGACTAACCTGTAGCACTACAGAGTACAACCCAGCTTGCGCCGCTCCAGCTCCTCCTACTAGTAATATCCCTACGCCGATGCCCAGAGCAGAGACGAAAGAAAACGTGAAGATGTACAGGATCGACAGCCAGCGCTTTGTGCCAGCTACCAGCAGCTCCACTCCGATGCAGAACGCTATTATGTATTTGTGGGCCGATACTGCTCCAAACATGAACCTGGAAATGGTATTATTTTTTTTAGTTAGCAGTAAAGTTGAAACAACTTTTACATACATACATATAATCACGCCTTTATCCCTAATGGGGTAGGCAGAGCATAAACAACCTAGACGAAGGTCGTTACGCCACGTCTGACAAATTTTGAGGGTTATTCCATCCGATCTGTATATTGCTACGAGTAGTGACAGGTTGTCAGCCCATCGCCTAAATTACAATACTGAAACCCTCGAATCCCTTTGCTGATTTTTACAGCATGCCCGGGAGGAGATGCAGCTGGCACATTCTATGTTTTTCTATCTCTCCCAGTCCAGCATGGAAAGAACAGAAGACAAAAATGGGGGCTAATTATTATAGACACCAATAAGTTCTTTAATTATATCGTATCGTAATCAGCATCATCATTGCTTATGGCGTTGTCCTGCTTGGATCATTATAGCCGGATTTCAGCTTCAGAAGTGAACTTGTGTAATTTTTATATACCACCGGGAGAAAAAATCGAAGGAAGTTCCTGCTATATCGTAATAAGCAAAAAAACCGTTTGCCAAAATCGGAGTTCAGCCTAATTAAAAGCAGTTCCAAATACTCTCCTGGTTAGATGACTCATCAATCAGACATAAAAAGATAAGCCTCATGTCTGTTCTGTATTAGAATAAGTACCTATTCAAGTACCTATCTATTACACTGTTGTCAACTCAGATATATAACAAGTACGCACTTAAGATCAGTACGTGTCTGGATTAGCATAATTTCCTTACACTTCTGTAAAGTACCTACCTTCCTAGCTACTAAGTTTTACAAATTGCAATGATTAGGTATTTGTAGTCGGCACTAATTTGATAAAGTATTAATGTCAAGGTAAGTGTATTACCTACCACCATCTACCACTAAAGTGGAGCATTTATCGTTACTACTTACTTTCTGTCCGCACCAGATTGTTACTGTTCCAACTGCCTCCATGGTCTAGTGCTCTGAGCCATGGGCTTCCGATCTGGAGGTTTTGAGTTCAATTCCCAGGGGTTCTATTCTATTCACAAAGTTGATATTTGTCAATTTATCACTTTGTGAGACTTTCCCCAGTTTGGTTAGGACAATGCAGGCTGAATCACTTGACTGCTTCAGAGGGCTCGCCGTCGGTTCCGGCCGCTGTATTTGATAGTTGTCGTTACATAAACCATGTCAGAGGCAAATTAGATGTGCTATTAGACGGTTTGAAAACTCTGACACCAGGGTTCATCGGGTCGATCGACTCGAAACCCACACGACAAGAAGAAGTGTAGAATGTTCCTCTGCAGTCTGTAACAGTTTTCCCGAGAGTCTTTCAGCATGGAAGTTTTCATGATTTCAACGTTATCTTACCAAACTTTGTTAGCTGAAGACTCTAGCCCGACAGCCAACCCTTCGAAGAGCTCATGTATGGAGAGCGCCAGGACGATCAGCAACCCTCTCATCGCAGCCACTATGCTATCATCAGTGCCGTCGGTAGGCAGGTGGGAATGCCCGTGGCCGTGGCCCTTCATATCTTGAGTCTTAGCCTCCTCGTCCTTTGGCCCATTTTCTGCACCATCTTAAAGTAAGTAATCATTTTAGTGTAAGATACAGTAATTGTTACATAGGTATAGAGATTGTAAAAAAAAAACGGGCCAAACTTTAGAGTGTGAACCTACTCTTGAAACTGAACAACTTTCCCCAAGAAATACAGGTCGAAATACGAAAAAAGAAATTGCCCTCCCATACAAAATTACTCGAGCCACGGACACAATTTGATGGAAGGGCCCAACCTATGTTCCTCAGGGAAAGTTGTTCAGATTCATGGATAAGTTCGCACCCTAAATTTGACCAGCAATGCTTAGTGACAGGTTGTCAGCCCATCGCCGCAATTGCAATGCAATACAGATACACTGAAACCCTCGTCTCCTATTGATTTCTTTCTACAGTATTCCCGGTAAGAGAAGCATCTGGAACATTCTATGTTTTTCTATCACCCCCAGTCAAGCATGGAAGTAGTTAGGTAGACTTTATGAAGACAATGGTAAATAGCAATTCGGGGTAGCAAATGACACGACTTAACTAAAATAAGACCATTCTATCAAACATTAGAGAACCGGAAGGGACTATGTGTGTTTTTAAAAACATCGTGGTACCTTCGTCATTACTCCTCTTGATGCTGAGCACCCTGGTAAAGCTGGTGTTGGCAGTCTTGTTCTCCCGCCTGTTGATGTAGACGTGCACCAGCTCTTCCACTAGGTACATCATGAAGAAACCGCAGCACATGATCAGAGCGGCCAGGTAAATGCGTATTTCGGGCAGCTGGCCTGCCTCTGGAATTCATTAAAAATATTTTATGGCAGGTGTTAAAGTGTACAAAGGTACTTATGTGCGGGTGTAAGGGACAGCTTTAAGCTGACTGGTAGTGGTAAATTCTATCCGGAATAGAAAAAAAAATCTTTCCCATACAAATTGTCTGATCGAGATGATCATTTTGTATAGGAAAGTTAAAAAATATTTTCATTTTTTCTGCTAAAAGTTTTTCAGTTTCGTAGACTTATCAAACGTTGTCCCTTACCCCATATTTGTACTGATGTAATTAAGAGCTATAAAAGGTGAAAAAAAAAAGTTCGAAAACTAAAACCCGACTATTGAAAAACTCTCACACTAAAAAGTATAAAGTGAACTTGGTTTTGGGAATGCAAACCTGCAAGTGTTCGGGTTTCTTATATAATATTCTGAGTCATGATCTGATCGGGTATTCTACATGTAGCGATATATTCAAGTAGGATGATTCCTTCTGGTGAGTTGAAATCAGGCATGTTATTATAAACCACACAACCACATGTAGTATGTAGGTATGTGTGGAGATCCTTTTAGCTGAAATTCTAGATACTCGTCACCAAAAAACAACCAATTCGCGGGCCAATATGTAATTAGATCACTGAACTACTATTATACTAGCGTATATGGAACAGCCATCACGAACATACGACATGTCCCCAAAATTCAATAAAGCGTCCGCACGAATTTCGTCCGAATTTCATTTTAATGCGTTTATATTGAGGTAATTACTAATGAAAACTTATTATTTTTATATTATTAATACCCAGTTCGGCATGTTTCTAGCTTTTTAACTCTTTTTTATTAAAAAAATCGAGTCTGATCTGACCACTAGTATGAATATGAGTGCATGCACACATATTAAATGGGACATAAAGTGCTTGGATGATGTCTGATCCATACATTAGCTCAGTGAATGAGAATTAAATTTGCTTTTTAATAAGTGCATTTAAAAATAAACTGTCGCCACAGTATAATTCAATAGTCTGACGTATATTATAGACGTATATTACTGTGCTGTCGCGATACCGTACTACGTGACTGGATAAGATTCAATCAAAGTTTTTCTTCAAAGGTGAGATTATTAAGTGGATAATCAGGCCTACCATCTGCAACTAAAAGAGCCTTCAGTATATCAGGCCAATTTAAATTGTTGCATGATAATGTCAGATAAAAAAAAACGGCTAAGTGCGAGTCGGACTCGCGCAGGCAGGGTTCTGTACCATCTATTTACAAAAAACGGCAAAAAATCACGTGTGTTGTATGGGATACCCTGGTATTTTATTCTATATTCAATATTTGTTGTTATAGCGGCAACAGAAATACATCATCTGCGAATGTTATTTCCAAAGTAAAATTTTTTCGCGCTTCTAAAATGCGTGTCGCTTTTTTTTTAATTTTTACGATAAAGGCATTTTGTTCTAATAAGGCATATTAATTTTACTTAGTCGTAGAACGAAACACTACCCAATCAAAATCTATTGTTTAATCAACAAAATTGTTTTAATTACCTACAGATTAAATTATAAATTTAGATTCGGCAATCTTATAAGATTGTTGACTTAATTATTTTTAAGATCAAAACGAGTTAAAGATAATAGAAATTATCACGACAATAACTTGAATAACAAATTAATTGCTTTCACCTATCGGACTAAATACCGGGTGCGTAAGGGACAGCGTCCCACAAACTGATAGGTAGAGGTTGCTCCAAGGTTGCTCAGTCAACAACACTGAACAACTTTCCAGTTTCCTAGTCTATTATAATTTCGATGAACCAATTCAGTTAAAAAGAACATTTTTACTTTAGACTTTTAACGCTCTGCTTACTCAGTAAGGTTAAAGGCGTGACCATATGTGTATGGACTTATTCTACGTATTTATATTTATGTTAGGGATCGCCAGACTTTCTGGAGGTAAATGCAAGTAAATTCGCGGGAAAATAATAATAACATTGTATATATTTATTTGATTTGAAATGTGCAAATTATGCCCTTTCATTTGATTTCCTACACGGTATCATTTAAAAAGTTTTTTTTACTAAAGTAAAGTAACTACTTTATGCCATCTAGAGGGCACCATATTCAATTTGACTAAATGTAACCAGCGGAATATTGAGACGCTTCTGAAGATGCATAATTTTTCAAATTACAATCAAGGAACATTTATACTCACCTATTACAATTACACATACATACAAATACGAACAAACATACATAATTTCCGGTCAAAATCATACCTCATTTTTGCTTCGCCGTAGTCTGGTAAAACGTAGTACTACACATGACAGTAGACGATTATTAGGAAAAATACTTTGGAATACTTATTATTATAACCATTTTTAACTAAACAAGGAAAAGTACAACTCATTGATAAAGGAAGTAAGTAGGTATCGATGTGCTTATTTTTTTTGCTAAATTATTGTTAAAATATTACCTATATGACTTTGGTTTTACCCGCTAGTATAATATAATTTACGATATTTCATATTTTATGTGGTTAGTACCTAAATTCTGAAATATGATCAAAAATTTCAACCGTAGACAGGATTCGAACCTGCGTCTTTGGAATACCGTTCCAACGCCATGACCGCTAGGCCACTACGGCTGTCCTCCTGAGTGGTGAAATAGTTGATTTGTTGTTTCTTTAGATCGTCGTGGAAATTCTGGACTGGGAGTGGTAGAGAAACATAGAATGTGCCAAATGCATCTCCTCCCGGTAATACTGTAAAAACCAGCTAAGGGATTCGAGGGTTTTAGTGTATTGCAATTTAGGCGATGGGCTGACAACCCGTCACTATAGCATTATACATAATCATCTGTAATAAAATAAGCCTCAAAACTTGTCAGACGTGGCAGAACGACCTTTGTTTAGGTCGTTTTGCTCTGCCTACCCCGTTAGGGATAAAGGCGTGATTTTATGTATGTAGATTTATAATACCTAATGCTACAGTATTGCGAAATTCTACACCACGTAATATTTGTTCAGCTTTTCAAGACAGAAGCTGTAGACAAATATAATAAGAAACGTAGGCGCTGAACGATTACCTGCGAATCCAATCAAACATTAATACAAGGCTTGATAACAGTTTACTCAAAATTCTAAAAGAATAGGTGTATGCCACAAAAGTATCATATGCCATGGATGTGTATTTCTCTGACAATTTATTTCAAGAAGTTAGAAGGCCACAAACTGTCAATCCTTTGGATTACTTATTAATACATACCTACATGCATATAATCACGCCTTTATCGCTAATAGGGTAGGCAGAGCGTAAACGACCCATATAAAAGATCGTCCGCTACGTCTGACAAGTTTTGAGGGTTATTGTTATCTGTATATTGCTATAGTGACAGGTTGACAAGAGCGCTGCTCTTAAATTTAAGAAGAGAAGAAAAAGACATGTTGTCAGCCCGTCGCCTAAATTACAATACTGAAACCCTCGAATCCCTTAGCTGATTTTTACAGCATGCCCGTAACTAGAAGCAGCTGGCACATTCTATGTTTTTTTTTATCACCCAGTCCAGCATGGATTATTATTCATCTTTATGCATACATCGCTCTTTTTCATTATACGTAGAAGCTAATACCTATTATAAATTAAACTTATTAATTAGGCTTTATCTACTTAGTCAACTCACGTTTGTTTGTTAATTTTTTTTTGGAGGTACTTGAGTAATACTTGTTTTATTTAATTTGACAACAGCTTCTTTTTTTATACGTTTGGAGGAATTATATTTAATGATTACCTATACCAAAACTTTAACAGCTATACCAAAAGGTTCATCGGGTCGGATCAACTTTCGACTCCAAAACATACATACATACATATAATCACGCCTTTATCCCTAATGGGGTAAGCAGAGCGTAAACGACCTAAACAAAGGTCGTTCCGCCACGTCTGACAAGTTTTGAGGGTTATTCCAGATATAGATCTGTATATTGCTGTCGTGACAGGTTGTCAGCCCATCGCCTAAATTACAATACTGAAACCCTCATATCCCTTAGCTGATTTTTACAGCATGCTCGGGAACTCGGGAGGAGATGCAGCTGGCACATTCTATGTTTTTCTATTACTCCCAGTCCAGCATGGAAGAAACTACTCCAAAACCCAAACGACATAAGAAGAAAGCTAATACGTTTTTATGGTAATTCTAATTTTTACACCATAAGTTCGTAGCTTAAAGAGATCCCATTCAAGATCAATGAAAACAAGTTTAGCTTGCATGGAGACTTACTTTAGCGCAAACCTTGGCCCGTATGCATAAGTAAATCATAATGTATGGTCAAATGAAACTCATCTTGTAAACAATTTGTTGTATCATTTGTGACGCCGGATACAGAACGATGGATAAATTGTCTGTGAAATCTGTCACAGTGATTTGCTACTGCGGAACAAAAATCATATGAGACAAAAGGTTGCTTTATTACCCGACTGCGCAACGCAAAGGAGGGTAATGTGTTTATCAGCCTATGTATGTATGTATGTTTGTTCCTTTGCGGCTCTCTAGAGACCAAACGCGTGGGACGATTTTAATGATTCATACGTCAATCGATTCGTCTTAACCATGCGAGTGTCACTGAAGACATGATTTTGTTCAACATTTAATATGGTGACAAACAGACGCCATTTTGTAAAAATAAAAAATAAAAATTGGCAAACTATATTGAGTGGGGTGTCGTTGAATAGTTATTTCAAAATTAGTTTAGATTTTTATCTTTTTAAAGGTAAATTTTATAAATTAAGTAAGTACCTAATATTACCTACGCAGTTGGGTTTTTTGATTTTTTAATTTAAAATTTTATTTTATTTTTTCAAAGGAAGGTCTACTCGTTTCACGTGTCCTCTAAGTTAATGTCCTGTGGTTTATTGTTTGTTCATATGTAGCTACCATAAACATGAGTACAGTTATAGATATTTTAAACAATTTTGTTTTACTATAGTTCTTTTGGGTAACATATCGTACCTCCGAAATTCTATATGCCGAATTTTAATATCACGAAAATGGTTGCCAGTAGTGTTATTTTACAGATGATTTGTTTGACATATTAATATAATCCTAAACCTATATTTTCCAGAAATATCATTTTCCAGAAACACTGTTACCAAATTTTTAAAATGCCTTTTTTACTTCTGACAACTAATTCATTTCAAACCAGTATCAATATTCCAACAATTTTAAACCCCGAAGTAACATTTTCCACAATGTCAATAGCCAGAAGTTACAATTTCCAAATGAATTATTAGACAGAAAATAAACCTCATATTTTAAAATTTTAATGCAAAACCGACTCGGGGCACCCCGACACGGATAGATTAGGTTCGAAGGGTATGGCGGAAGCGAGATGGGCGAGCGCAGCGAGCCCAGTTCGCTTCCGACATACCCTTCGAGGGTTAGGTTGCTAGTGATGCATGCCTGCATGCCTGCTTGCTGCTCGCTTGCTTGTTTGATTGCATGTATGCTTGACTGCATGCTTGCATGCTTGCTTGCTTGCTTGCCAGTTCGCTTCCGACATACCCTTCGAGGGTTAGGTTGCTGGTGATGCATGCCTGCATGCCTGCTTGCTGCTCGCTTGCTTGATTTCTTGCTTGCATGCATTGCATGCTTGCTTGCTTGCTTGCATGCATGCTTGTATTCGTGCATGCGTGCTTGCATGCTTGCTTAGCATTTATTATAGCAAGCTGACTTTTACTCTATTCTCAACTCTATCTAGAAAAAGATTTATTTGGATTTGAATGTTTTGGAATAAATATATTTGGAAAACAGAGTGGTGGAATAAAGTTATAGTTGGATTTCGTTATTGTGGTAAAAAGTTGATCTGTGATATAAGTCAATGGTTAAATGAAAAAAAAGGTAAATAAAATTCTGGATTTTAATAATATGGATTTTGTAACTTCTGTAAAACGAAAAAATGGAAATAAAAAAAAAGTCGAATCGTTTTCGGGAATATGGAATTTGGGTTTAAAAATTTCGGTTTTACAATATGTAACCGTTCTTTTGACGTCCATACCAACCAACTATAACCTGTTTACGAAATTTTATAAACTTTCACTATAAATTACTTATTTTCTCTTAATAAATTATGTTGTTAATTATTACTGATCGTGGCTAAGCAAGCAAACAGTTAAGTACAAGCAGGGGTGTACTTCTGTTATGTTATTTATAATATAAATATGTACTTATAGTAAAACTTACGTCACAACACAAACCATGTAAATCTAGTAGACAGTGGTAGCAATTCGTAGTTGCAAAAATCACGATTTAAAATTTGAGACATATTTAACTAAAATATGTTATTAATAATGCAGAATCATTTGACAGATTTCAAAGAACCTATGACAATAATGTCGACGATGTTATGATGAAATCATATTTAGCATCTACTTACGAATACTCGCATACAAATAAGTAAATGGAAACATTGGTGCAAATATTCACAGAAATAACAGTCTTAAGCACCACGTTAAAGATGTTTATGACAAATTTAAAAAAAAAAACTTATTTTTAATGTAACACGAATAACCTGATAAGTGATAAGGAGTTTAATAAAAGAGGTTCTATGAAAAATAACAAAGCATCCACATGCAATGTTTTCATGCTAGTTGCACAGTCGTAAGTAAAAATAAACAAAGCCCTCTTGTTGTTAATAAGGAAACATTGTATCAAAAGGACATTGTCCTTTACTGGACTCACCTTGCAGCAGTTTCACGTTCTCATCCACTTCTGGCAGCAGATGCATGAAGGTTGTCGCGAAGAGGACTCCACCGCCGAAAGCCAGCAGGCCCATCACGAACTGGTTGGAGTTCCGCATGTTTGGCCCAGTGGACTTCGTGAACCAGTCGAACTTTAGCGAGATGAGAAGCGGGAGTAATCCGCATATCATGGAGATGGTGAATAGGGACACCATGGTGATGACCTTGGCGGTCAGGACGCCTGTTTCTTCCTTCATGGTGCTGGCACGGAAAACTTGAGGATTGTTTACGTAAGGTAACCGAACCGGGCCGTCTGTCTCGCGGTGTGTACGCCGGGTCCCGCCGGGCGACTGCGCTGGCCGCCGCGCGTTTCCTGCGCTGCGCTGCCGGCCCGTGCGCGCGCGCAGCGGTGGGCGGGCCGCTCGATAACGACTTCATTAGTAATGATAAAACTGACAGCGGCTTGTTTGCTCTCGTCTCTCAGTCTGGGGGATCCGCGGTGTGGGTTAGCCGCCAACTAGCAGCCGTGAGCCGTTTACCTTAAGGAGCTCGACATTTCTTAAATTATTTATTTGTCATCATAAAAAATACAACCTAGCATTCTAAAACTAAATAAATCATATAATTGGAGTAATTCTAAGAAAGTTATGTTCTTGTGTTCTCAATTTTGTACCTATAGATAACACTAGCACTTATACTACAGACAGTCTACATAAAAGATTAAGCCCACACTCCGCAAGAAGTCGTCCTTTTCTCACAATTTCCGTGTTATCAAGGAGCTGGATTAAAGACAAATACTCGATTTAAAAATGAACTTATATATAAGAAACTATGAAACAAAGAATAAATAACCAGCAGCCAAAACTTAAGAGTAACCAATTTCTCTTAAAAGTATTTTCCTGTAATTTTCTCTATCAGAAATCTTTACGTAGAACATATTATTTTAGAATTTTTTCCGCCTGTGCCTGAAACTCCTTTCCTGAAAATAAGCTAAAGTAAAATAAAATCTCATTTAATTGTTTTAAGTGCTTTGAGAGGTAAAAAATATATATTAAATACTTAGAGAAGAATTTGAAAATGCACAACTCTGATGCAACTAAGATTATCTAAATTGATTGAGTTTCCTTATTTCCAAATACACGTTTTATCTATCTGGGTTATTGTTGAGATCAAGATTTATAGATAACTAAATAACATCCCGATTCCTAGAATTAGATGCGTTTATAACTGGTAAATATAGTAGTATTTCTGTTTTAGGGTCAAGAATTTAACGGCATTAGCACCTCAAAACTCGATATTAATCAATATCATAGAAAAAACCAAGCAACCAATAATTTTAAATCTTGGTGTTTTGATTATGATTAGATATTACTACTATCTACATGCAAACCTGCTGCGAGTAACGGAACGCAAAGTCCAGTGAACTTTACATTGTTATGTCAAAAAGAGGGGTGACCTTGCGCCTACGCATGAATAACATACATACCATCTGTCGTTCTTTATTGCTCTCGAAATAGGGTAGCTTTTCGAAACTATTTTAGTTTGCTGCTAAACGTCAGGCGTCATCGCCCATAACCATGAGAATGCGACTTGTTTTGTAGCGTTCCCTCTCTATCAAATGTAAAGAAACGTAAGAGTGAGGGAAAGAGGGAACACCTCTGCTATTTGTACCTGTATCAGACTCGTCCGTGTTACCTCACACAGGACCTCTCTATAGAAAGAGTAGGTACGTTAGTTAGTCAGTTGTTAACTCATTTTGTGAATGGGTGCGACTGACAATTAAGTTAAACTCAATCTAAATATCTCCTAGCACAATGTGAATACCAGTGTGCGATTAATTAAACAAGAATAAGGTACAATCAAAAGTGGAAATATTATTTGAATATTCAAGAATTCACTATGACTGAACATTATAAAGATGTGATTATAATATCAAGAACAAAATGCAAATTACTAAGCTCAAAGCGCTTATAGCGATCGCTATATTTGTGATTATAGTCTGGATGTATAGAGTCACTGTCTCTACCAATAAAAATGCAGAAGCAGTCATTACTTTTAAGAAATATGAGTTTCATAAAAATTATCTTCTTCAGCCGTCCAAAGATGTATGCGCAGGTAAGTTTACAAGTTGTTGATATCCATGTCAAATGGTTTTATAAGCATTTGGAAACGTGTCCAAGTTTTTCTCACAAAACATCCATAATAGGGATCTACAATAAGGGCGTCCAAAGTTTTTATAGACTTGTCACCGCAAGTCGTAGTTATGCGCACGAAATCACTAAATCTTAATTAAAATCGGTACCTGTCATTTTCTATCATGAGAATAGAAAGAGACGGCAACAATTTTAGTCAAGATTTATTTAAGTCATGCTATCCACGAATCGATAGCACCTGTCACCAGTGATGCAGGCGTTAATAGACTACCCTACTACGACTAAAACGGTCATTTTCCAGTAGGCAAACCTTATGCTAGACCTGTTTTGTTTTTGGTATAAAAATATCCTTTTTGGTATAAAACATTTGCAAACTTTTACAAACATTTCTGTTCAAAAACATCCATTCTCCCATTAATTCCAAAATTATTTGAGTTTAACAGTTATAAATATGACAAAATTTTATATTTGCAGAGAGCCCTCGCCTGGTTATAATAGTGACGTCATACGTCGGCCATGTTGAGTTGAGGAGTGCCCACCGGCAGGCCATGCCCGCTGATCTGCTGCTGACCCTCGGCGCCACCAGGGTCTTCCTGCTAGCCAAGATACCTCCAAGGGATTCGTAAGTTTCGCTTAAAATCTGACTAATACCTAAATTACTTGGTAATTTATAGGGAGGATCTGAATATAGCATATTTTGAAGGACCGGAACATGACACAATCATCCCCAGGAAGAATGTTAGAAATACAAAAAAGATCCTTGTCACAAACGTAATAAAAATACATGTTTTATTCCTATTTCAGGACAATCGTTCAAGAAGCTATCAAAAATGAACACGAAATATTCGGAGATATCCTTCAAGGTTCATTTGAGGAGCACTACAGGAACCTGACACTCAAACACCTGATGGGTCTACGTTGGGCGTCCACCGCATGTGCCAATGCTGCCTACATCCTCAAAATCGATGACGACTCCGTCTTCAGACTTGACAAAACATACAACTTACTTTCTAAGCTTAAAGACGTAGACAAATCCCAGTTACTATTAGGATACATGTTAAACAACACAATACCCAAAAGACAGAAGCAAAACAAGTGGTATGTTTCTTGGGAGGAGTACGGCAGATCTCAATATCCGTCTTATCTTTCAGGGTGGTACTACGTTACCACTCCGCAGGTAGCAGCTGCGTTGACGGAAGAAGCTATTTACCACCCACCGTTCTGGATAGATGATGTCTTCATCACAGGAATCCTCGCAGAAGCGAGAGGAATCAAGCTCAGGAATCTACCTAAAGGTTTCTGGATGGAGTATTATGAACAAGTCGAGTGCTGCATAAAGAATATGATCGAAAAGAATATTAGATGTGATCACGCTGTTGGGCCAAATGGGAACAGAAACAATTTGATAGTGGAGTTTAATAAGGCGTTGTTAGACTGTGATGAGAGAAAGGATTGTGCAAGTAACACTGCGACTGAACCTTTGTGTGTAGTAGGGAAAGAACGAACAATCTTCAGCGACGGGAGAGGAGAAATTCAGGCTGTAAGGTTCTAAAATAGAAGTTCTAGTTATCAATAGAATATTATCATTGATTCAAAAGACTTTACTATACATTTTTTATTGTATGCGATGCGAGTATGGTATAGACTTATTTGCAAGTAAATAAAATGATTTCGGAAGAAATACCTAATCATGATCATCACGATCGTTTCATGGTAATTTTCAAATGCATTGAAGCTACGTGGAATTACGTTTAGGTACAAGTAACGGAATCAGAAGACTACATTATGGCGAAAATTAAACTCCTTTGTAATTTACATACAGACAACTAAATACCGAACAGAGAAAGTCATGTTTTTCTTTATTGTCCATTATTATCATCAAAGTATGAAATAATATTATTTTGATTTATGTAAGTACTTATAAATCTATATACCTAGTCCCTGCTCCTTTCGAAGCAAAGATAAAGATTTAGATTCAATCAATTTGCGCAATCATATCAAAACAATATACGTAGGTACGTTATGTTTCAGCTTATGCATAAATTAAATGATTCAAGAAATTATAAAAGATAACAGCATGCATATGAAAATAGTCGGACGCTAAAATGTTACCAACTACATGGCATAAGAAAGCACTAAAATATACACGTGTTTTTCGAGAACATGGAAAAACTGTTTTCTGTATGTTTTTAGTTTTTGCAATCACAATATTGGGTTGGATTTACTCGAGCTTATGTGCCACGACCAAAGAATCATTCGAAACTCCCAGCAAAATTCAATATTTTATGACGAATACCATTATTCAACCATCGCCTGATATTTGCAGAAGTAATTACATTTGATTATCTTATTTTGAAATTATTAAGTTCCACCACTTCTACCTGTGCCGCCTATGCGTGTCGTGTACAGTCAGCAAAGGAGACCTCTGGGCAGGCCCGCTCGAAACGGATGAGATTATTACAAGAAATTAATTATGGATTTTCATGAATTTTCGCATATTTGTACAATTTATTTACTGCAACAAATATACAAAATTTCATAAGAATCCATACATAATTTCCTGAAATAATCTTATCCGTTTCAAGCGGGCCTGCCCAGATATCTCCTTTGCTGACTGTACTACCAAGCTATTAGTACGTACACTAGGTACTTATATTTTGGATTAAAACAAAATTTGAAGATATGGACCGCCTGCCTTTTTTGTAAGTACAATGGATATAAACTTACTCTCCATATGTTAATAATTTTGTAGACAATCCTCGTGTGATATTATTAGTAGACTCACACGTGTACTATGGTGACAAGAGAGATGTGATGAGAAAACAACAACCAAATGAAGTATATACTCGTACTACCACGGAATTTGTACGAATATTTATGATCGGTCAAATTCCCGAGGCAAGGTGAGATGCAAAAATAAACTGTAACTTAGCTTTCGTTCAATAAATAAATCCTGTACAAATAACGCAATTTTCCGGGGTAGAAAAGAACTCTAGGTATGTGATATCACTTCTGGACAATGAATGTAATATTATTTATTTATTAGTATTCTTCAAATGTATGTTTAAAATCGGTTTATCAAAATCTTGAAAAAAATTCTTCTTTGTGAAATTAGCAAATTAGGTATAGGGGTTTTCCGTAGGTTTAAAATACATTCTGAAACTCGTAACGAAATCAGGATAATCTTATCGATTGCTTTATTTGCTGCCTTTAATTTCAATTTTTAACTGATTTTCCTCCGGGAATCAAAATATTTTTCCCGTAATTAAAAGGCCAAGTTACAATAATAGTGAGAATAAAAAAGTAATTTTATTTCAGTCAACAAACGCACATAGAGCTAGAAAGTCACCAACACGGTGACATTCTGCAAGGTTACTTCGAAGACCACTACAAGAATTCAACCTATAAGACTCTTATGGGACTGTATTGGGTAACTAGAGCATGTCCAACAGCGTCTTACGTCATCAAAATGGCCAACGCCACGGATTTATCGGAAACTATCCTGTTCCTCCGGCATCTAGATGACTTGAACAAATATACGTTACTAGTAGGAAAACTAATTATTAAGGCGGTACCAGTAAGAAATCCAGACATGGCAGATCACCCGGCTTACACAAGCTGGGAGGAATATGGGGGACTCTTCTTTCCCCCATACCTATCAGGTCGGTTGTATGTGACCACGCCGCAAGTTGCCGAAAGACTGACAGATGTGGCTCCTCATCACAAATACTTGTTTCTAGAAGATGTGTTTGTTACTGGTATACTTACTCAGGCATTACACATTCATGTTAAAGATTTCACACAAATTACTGAACAAAATTAAAGTGAGATATGTTGTTTAGTTTTTATGCTTACTAAAGATTATCCTTAATTTATGTATGATATTTGTGCATTGTAGAGTAAGGAAAATCACATTTAAAATGAAATAAATAATTTAAAGTCAATCTTTATTTTACCTAAGTAACAAAATATTATGATTTATCAAAGCTAACATGAATGTATAAGTACATTTAAACTTAAAAACTAAAGTTGAGCATTATGGCACCAAAGAGCCTATTTAATAAATTCATTAAAATGATAAAATAATAGGTCAAATAATTAATTTATGGGGTCTATCAGTTCCATATTTGTTTTTAGTAAAAAATAATTTCATGGCTATCAAACATTTAACTCAAAGAATAACCTTATTTTTTTTTTACTTGGCTAAATTTTGTCTAAAATAACTAAAATTATACTTCATGCCATGAATTAGTCACAGAACTCCCATTCACAACACAGTCTTTGAATCCTTTCATAACAAATATAGACTGATACCATTTAGTTGTATTTGTAGATTCAATTTCATGGTAATCATCACTTTCATCTGAACCATCGTCAATTTTTAATTTAACTAAATCTTGGTTGATTACATCATTGAATACTTGGTAGTCGTTACAACATGAAATGTTACCTTGGTTTTGACTTCTGAAGTCAATGATGATGATTTTTGCACTTCTCGGTATGCGGTGGCCAGTTGTGAAAGTGAAGTGCTCATGGTTTAGAACAGTTTCATTTGGACTTGCCGTTTTCTTCTTTATCATAACATAGAAGTTTGTTGGAGGCAGTTGATTGTAGAATACTTGGCTCAACTTTTCTGATGTTACCAATTCCCTGAAAGATTTTTTTCATATTAGACAATTTACCTCACATACCATAAGCATAGTACCTACTACCTACACAGTGAACTTTTCATATAATAAGTTGCATAAATTTAATGAAATTAAAATAATAGAAAAAGCAGATCATTAAAATAAAAAAATAATAAATAGATTTTATGGAGCTTTTACATAGTTTTAAATACAAATAAAATTACATATTGGAAAATATCTGTATACAGGCAGGAATAAAAATTGCCAAACTAACTTTAGGGTGTGAACCTAACCTCTCCATGAAACTGAACAACATTCCTGAAGAAACATAATGAGATAAAAATTTGGCCCTCCAATACCAATGCTGGCAGAGGCTAGCCATTTTGTATGGGAGGACCAATTTTTTTTATGTTCAGCCTATGTTCTTTGGAAAAAGTTGTTCATTTTCACGGGTTCACACCCAAAATGTCGACCAGCAAATTTTTTTACATGCTGTACTTGTATTCTTGAAAAAACAAATCACTTAGTTACCTGAACACATTGAGCTGAATCTTCTGATCGGAGGCAATGGATTTAGAGTGGCACTGCGGCTTGTGGCACACTGTCGGCAGCAGCAGGCGGTACACCTCCTTGCTGGCTATCGGGCTGGCTCCGAGTGAAATGCATACCTCTTCCGGGAGACACGCACCGTTGATCTCTTGTAATAAGCTCTGTAATTTTTATGATAAAGAACCTTTTATCCACAGTAAGTAAAAATGTATAGTAACCAAGAATCAAAATCTATGATTTTGGTAACATTATTAAAGGACAAAGGAAAAACAACTGGAATTTGTTTTTGTATACCTACCTTAATTTTAAAAAGACTAATTGAGCTTAAGATTTTTTTTTTTAAATTAAAAATGGGTTTGCTGTTCGATTCGAAAATTACAATTCTGGCTTTAAAACTACAGAAGTCACCTACTTATTATAACATAACATACCTAAATAACATATGAATAAAACTTACTTTTATAATGAAATCCAAGTTCTCTAGAGCAGTGGAAGCCACACGAAAATGTCTCTCCGACATCAAGCTTTCGTTTCGATTCTTTTCTTCGCTGGTTTTCCTCTTATTTACCATTTGTTTGAGCCACTGATACGAGTAGGGAATCTGCAGTCTTTGATACGCGATGAATTTCACGAGTTCTACAACTACGTGACCACAAGATATGGACGTCAACTGGTCACCGATATTTAAGTCTATCATAATGGGTTTGGCGCTTGTAGAATTCATTATTTTTAAACCAAATTATTACTTTTTGATAAATAATTTAGAAATTTAGTACGATTTAACCTCACAAAACCGTTTCAGTTTTTAAATTTTGACATTGACAATGACAACTAACCTTTTTTATTTACTTTGCTTGGTTTCTAGACTAGAAGTTAGACTTTTTAGCTGAAGGTATTGCCAGATCTGTGTGATTCATGAAAATTCATCAGATCGTGTTCAAACCGGATGTGTTGAGAGAGTTGACTTCAAATGATAACGTGATTATGAATAATTATCAACTCAAGTCAAGCACATAATATTACTTGTACTTGTACCTAGTGTGTGTGGATGTGCGGAACAGTAATTGCGTCTCGCCTTTGTAGATCATAACGTTACCCTGGTGCGGACCGTAGCAGGACATTTTTTATTTGTATATGTGTATTCTCAAAATAAAATGGGCAACACAGATCTTTTGAAGAGCTGGATTCCAAGCCAAGACTTTAAAAAGAAAACAGAGCGGGAAAATCAAGGTTTGCGTTGCGCGGGAAGTGGAAAGTCCAAGGAATCGGACGCTTAAAAAACCACGTAAAAGTTACCAATGTTTTAATAGGTATTAAAAATAAAATTACTTAACCAATTAATATCAAAATCATTCGAGATTATTCTAAAAATGCATTGTTAAACTATAAAAATATCAAAATATAAGTAGGTATAATAACATCGTAACATAACTGGTCTAAGTAGTTTTTATTCGTACCTAACTACTTAGATCTAAGTTTATTCGAAACAAACATAATCAACAGACTTCAATTCAAAAAGCACGTATCATAATTTCTTATTCAATCACGAAACCCTCTATCCTGAGGGATGTGAGTCAATTCCATCTCCTCCCCACGTCTCTCTTTCAAGGGCGTCATAGCCAGCGATGTGGGCTGCGAGTCAAACTCCCGTCCCTCGTGTTCCACCGATGCTGTCACCAGCTCTGACGTCACTGTAGGATCTGAACGCACTGACACCGTGTCTCGTTTGCTGGGCGAGTTCTGTAGCGACCGCTGGGATCTTCTCGGAGACTTCTGCTTTTGTAAGTAAGGAGTTACTTTCTGGAACAGATGAATCATAAATTAGTAGCCATACTTAACTTATATGTAGCATGATCAAAAATTCAAATTAGGCTTAGTTAGTTTGACTAACACCAAGTATAACACAATCTCGATCTAATATGATGATCATGTTTTATCGGACAAGAACAAATGAATGTCTGCACTACAACACCAGAGTTACCTACTTAATTAATACTTCTGCATAAATGGAAAACATGTGGCCATGATGCGCCCAGATAGGGTCCAAGACTCTAGTTACCTGCTCAGGGTCTCTGACAAGGCGCACAGCAGTATGTCTGACGACGAAGTCCGCGCTGGACAGGCAGCGCGCGAGCAGCAGAGCGCACGCGCACGCCCAGCTCGCCCAAACGCCCGCCGAGGCAGCGCGCGTGGCCGAGATGCGCCCGGATAGGGTCCAGGACGTGTTACCCGGCATTTCTATGAAACGGTTCACTGATGAGCAGCTGAAAAAAACAGAATCAAAATAAACCGAAAGTATAATTAAATTATATGCAAAATACGCGACTTAACTATTAATACCTGTCACTTTCTATTATGAGAGAACAGAACGGGATGGCAATAATTTTAGTTGAGATTTAGTTAAGTCGGGATGGTTACGAATCTGGCCCATTATAGAGACATGACCCATTCAAGTCCGAAAGTATTACTGTCACAGGAGAGGTGAGCCACTTCCAAGATAACGTCCAATCCGAGATCTGAGGCCTAGTCACATCCTGACCCATAATTTTTCGTCTAGGTGCAATTTTCAGCTCTCGCGATCATTTCCCATATTTTGAGATACAGTGAGGGAGGACCGTACAAAATCTAAAGGTTTTAAGAAGCTACTCACGTAGTAGTATTGGTGTAATTCTGAAAAGCGGCGCAGAAGGCCTGGAGCCCCCCGTTGGTGCTGGTGAAGCTGTAGCCCGTCAGGATCACCATGACGAAGGCGAAGAGGAACGCCGGAGTCAGGATACTCCAAGGCTCCTGTAGTCTGGAAACAGCAATGGGATGGAATACATCTATGAAATTATGCCTAAGTTTATCAGCAGGCCTTGATCGTGAATACAAAAAAATCACTAAATCTCGATTAAATTTAGTTTCTTAACTTCCATGTTCATTAACTATAGGGAAAAGCAAACAGGATAAAATTTATAGCTTTATAGCTTAGGTTATACTGTAGGTACTAATGTGGCAGAGCAGAGCACATCGCCAAAATTATTTTAATTTATGGATTTTTAAAAGTTTCCGCATTACCCAGACCCATGAGTGCGTCCTCCAGTGGGGCACATGATGAACATGGTCGTCCAGATGATGGCGAACGCTGCGGACAGCAGGGGCATGTACTCCGCGAACTGGCACCCTGAGTCTGTGGGCTTGGGGAACAGAGTTCGCGCAAGGTTGAGTACATAGCGGTGGGTCGTGTTTTCTGGAAGGTGTGGTAAGGTTCATTAGTGGACTTCAAGTCTTTCGATAATCATTCAGATTTGTAATGCGATCAAAAAAGCTAGCTATACACACAACAAATTTTGCCAATCTAAAATTTACACTGAAGTGAAGAGCTTAAATTTAAGGTCGCATTTTCAATGCGCGGACTATCATACTTTATGTCATTCTGAGTCAAATTAATTATCTCAAAACTCAAACTGTAGCTGTAATAATCTTTAGAAGGGATAGTCATGCACTCCAATTAGGTACTACTTGTTTACTTTGTGACTATTCACTCGATATACTATGATATTACAAATTATTTTAAAAGGAAATCTGTTATATTGTAAAACAATAACGCATTAGTCATGTTAGGAAAATATCAAAACCAGGAGAGAAAGGAATTTAGACCAACGTGTTTTCAATTTTGTTATCCTAATCGGTATAGGCCAAATTTCGAATGAGAATTTGGTTATCGATCGGTCGAATTGGTGCATTTGACCTATGAAAATGGAAAAAACAATTTAGACTCGAATTAATTATACAAGTATTCAGAAAACAATGATGAAAACAAAGTATCGTAATTTTTCGTGTTTGTTTTTAACATCAGATTCAGTGACGTTCTAATGGATAAGATGTTTATGTTACATTAATTGTTTAAACAAATCTTGTATCCAACATCTATGATCTATATTTAACCCCAAATCACATTAGGTCATGAGATGACATAATATGACATATTATGGTAAGAATTAAGTATATGTATGATATTAGAATCAAGTAAAGTAATCTTGAACTAATTTTTGCGAATAGTAGGTAACAGGTTTCTTTTACCGACATATTCTTACCTATAATCATGGTCACATTGTTCACTTCTATTGTGACATCATCTTCAGACGTCACAAAGTCTTCAGGAGTTTCTCGTTTAACTACTTTGGCTTTCTCAGGGACGGGAGTCGTATCTTGAGCAACTGTTACTTTTTCTTCAGGAGGTACAATCTCTGGGCTAACTGTTGATGTGGTCTGGTTGTCTTCATAGGGCACTTCGACCCAGTGGAATTCCAGCTCTCGGGGATATAACACACAGTGGTTGGCGAACAAACGTTCTGTCTCGAATAGAAATGTGTAGTTCATTATCCCGAAGATGGCGGCCAGGACGTACAGAATTATGTGCCATACTGGAAAAGAGAACAATCTGCAGTTAGATATTATATTTTCATATATTCATATTGTGCGTAAGGAGACTCTGAAACTAGTTAAATTTCTTACTATAGAGAAACTATAAAACAAATAAATTAATCAAGGTATCTTTATTTTAGGTGTGTAACGTCAGTTTGACAATATTATACTCAGCTGTTGTATTTCTGTCCCTGTTTTATTCAAATTCTAAACTAAAATTAGGTGTGTCGTGGTGTGTCTATAACAGAATCGGCACCATTGACATCTCTTCTGAACAATAAATCGTAGTGTGTCTGTCCATGTACTTATGGTTTTTCGTCCTTAAAAAAATAAGGAAAATTTGTTAAAAACCTAAACTAAGTACTTACTTGAATCGCAAAGTTAAGTACTATTGTAAAGTTTCAAGTATTATGTACCTCTATTGACCTCGTAAATAAGTTGACGAATAATGAGGTCATCACATAAAACATCGAACGTGCTTTGCTTGTTGCTACTATATATTTCGCGTTTACAAAACTGAAGCTAAGTCTAGTTTAATATTTATGTGTTTATGCCGAATCGTGGCTATCGAGTAGTTAAGTCGTGTGATTTGTAACGCCAAATAGCCCTCAAATTCTGGAAAACAATTTACCTTTCCAGGGTTTAAGATGTTTGGAAGCCCTTTCATCGAGCTCCCGGTAGTCGTAGAGTAGGATGGTCATGTTCCCTTAGATCACCTCCAGCTCCAGCCCATCCTGGAAATTGAACATGAGCATGCATGATCATTAGAAAAAAACTATATAACTTGTACTACTTTAAGCTTACATAAAAAAGCGCCATTAAACATCCGAAAGAACTAATTTGTTCTCTCCAGCATCAATCAAAATTTTGAGGTCTTAGGATTATTTTATTTCCAAAATACGAGAAACAACCGCAGACAAGATTTGAACCTGCGTCTTTGGAATACCGTCCCAAGTCCCCTTTTATCCAACTAAGCTACTGCGCCCTGCGGCCTTTTCCTTTATTAATCCAGAGTCCAAAAAATTTTTTCTTAACTTTGGAAAAGGACATTTCAGCGGTTCACTAATTGGCCCGATCTCTAGGTATTTCATGGTCTCAGTTTTGAAGTAGAAACATTCGATATTCTCACTTTGTTTTTTTATACTCGTTTACCCGATTCAGAAACAATATATTCAAAACCGTGCCAAAAGACATTCTTGCTGGTTGCGTTATCGCAATCTAATATAGGTAGGTACTTTGTAAATCTACCACGTATGTGAATGTATGAGTTGCCTGCCAGTTTGCGAGAACGAGACACAATCCCAAAAAAAGTTAATTTTGTGACTTGTGGAACAAGTATTTTTTATTTGTCCTTCAGATTGAGTTCAGATTAAATTATGAGTAAAGAAGAGAACTAAGGCCCGTATTTATAATCAGCTCTCAAGAGTGACAGCGAGTTTGAGTTTGAATCAGAAATGTCATTTCAGTACAAAACGGCCTGTCAAATCCACACTTAATATCGCTCTCAAACTTGAGATCGCTTTATAAATACGAGCCTAAGTACTTTTCAGTTAATCATGTGTTACTTACTTTTTGGAGTAGGTATCATATTTAGGTAGGTAAGATTTGAATACACAATTTGAATAGCAGTATGATGGTCATATTTCTCTATGATGTAGACTTCATTATTATATTGAAATCATGGATTGAAATTATAAGGAATCAAAAGTCCTTTCATAATATAAACAGTCAGAGGCCTATTAAGTTGTTAAAAAAAATTACACCATCCATAACAACAAAAAAGAAAAAGGAACTTGAAAGTGAACCATGGAGCTTTCAGGCTTACCTATATTCACAAGTAATATAAAATGGTACCTACATCATTTGTAATTAGTGTGGCCGCGATAATGAATTGATCGGCGGTCCCCAGTAGGGCCATAATTTTACCAGTCGTCGCATCGACCGACCTCGAGTTCACGATAACCTATGAAATTATGGATTTAGGGCGACGCTGGTACACTGAATCAAATTGTATCGTACGTTTCATATTAGTTGTAAAATTGAAAGCTATGACGATACCTAACGAGTTGGTTTTTGCCAAGTATCTAATTAAATTAATCAATAAATCTAATCAATTTTCCCATTCTAGCGTTAGTACGATAGAGTTCAATGGTATTTCCATGGGAATTAGTTATTGTAGCGTTAGTACGATAGAGTTCAATGGTATTTCCATGGGAATTAGTTATTGTAGCATTAGTACGATAGAGTTCAATGGCATTTCCATGGAAATTAGTTATTGTAGCGTTAGTACGATAGAGTTCAATGGTATTTCCATGGGAATTAGTTATTTTCCTAACACAATTTGTATGGGAATGGGAAGTTCAGATTTGTCCACATTTCGTCCTATCTTTGTTATGGGGAAAGTCGTTCAGTTTCATGGATAGCTTCTAATCCTAAATTATGGACCGCAAATTTATCGTCTTATATAAACTAATTATGTAGGTATAGGGCCATTATTATGTTTAGCTATGCTATGTTTTTTGTAACCCAGAATGGTAGTAAGTAGGTAACAAAACGTTTAGAATTTCAAACTAACTTCTTATCATTATCACACTTCCGGCCGACCTGAATCAGCAAGTGTGATAACATTTTCCGGCCAACGAATTCGGCTAAAATGCAAATGCCTTTGTTTTCAGTAATACTAAACATAACTTAGAAAAGAAAAAGAGCGAGAAAAATGTTTCACCGAAATAATAATACTAGGTACTATGTCTTTAATTCGTATGGAGATAGAGCTCTCTAAAATAGACTTCTTTTCTATAGAATCGACTGCATTGTTACATTACCTAACTCTTGTCGACATTTCAGCGTCATTTTGTTATTTGCCGCACGTGAATGGAGTCACCCATGATTATTAGGTAGGTACTTTAGCACTCTTAGGCCCGTATTTATAATCAGCTCTCAAGAGTGACAGCGAGTTTGAGTTCGTATCAGAAATGTCATTCCAATGGAATGACAATTTCTGATACGAACTCAATACTCGCTGTCACTCTTGAGATCGCTAGCCACTAGCACACACACCGACTTATCCAAAAACGGGCAGCGTTGATCAGCAAAACTGTGAGTAGGTATAGCAAATATACCGCAATGTCCAGTATAGTGGACTGTTATGTTATGGCTGCTATAGAAGCCACATTAAAATGTTTGTATTGAAATGCACATGTTCCAAATACAAAGTAGACTGGAGACTTGCCAAACGATTTATTTTTAAAATGGATTAAAATGATTGACGTTTTCTAGAGCCAGAGTAACGTAGTGCAATCATCAATAGGACTTGATTTTAAACTCTAGCCAATAGTTAACTGACGATTTTCATCTCTTTTCTATTCTAATTTAAGAAAGAGAGGATAATTTCACCATAGGTAACTAATAAAATCGGCTACTTAGAAATGTGTAAAAAAAAGTGACACTGTGGTCAATTAGTTCGTCTACCTAGTCTACATGAACAAGGTCGTCAGGTTTTTGAAATTAGTTGTTGTCATTCTAATAATAGTCTAAAATGTAAAATCTTCATCTCATTTCTTATCTAACATCTAAATAAGTATTGGTAGAAATTCGTGGTTGCAAAACACGCGACTTAACTAATATAAGTCCATACCTGCCACTTTCTATCATGAAAGAACAGAACGGGATGGCAATAATTTTAGTTGAGATTTAATTAAGTCGGGATGGTTACGAATCGGGCCCGTTTAAAGTTTTGCACATAGACACATCTTTAAAAAAAAACATTTGTTCATTTTCTACATTTTTTTAGACTCAGTCGTATAATCGTGTCACGCTTATCTCACACTAGCTTTGATCTGTTGATGGGAATAGCATAGGTACATAAATTAAAGGCCACTAAATGTTGTTAAGTATCCGAATATGACATCATGGCGGCTGAGATCATTACCCCACCTTTACCTACTTCAAATATAGTTAAGTACCTAGTTACACGTTTGTATTGGGTGACTATGACAATAGATTTCCCATGACCCATGACCTGAGTTCGGCCATTGTATCGTAAGCTGTAAACAATAAAATAAAATAATATAGAAACCTTTTCATAAAGGGACTGAAAAAGGTTAGCGAAAAAGTTGCGTTATCCTGAGTGAGCATAAAACTTGGAACATAATCCTGGCCATTTTTGACGAAAAAATATAAAAAATATTGTAAAAGCCATTTGTTAGTTTTCTTAAAATTTTATTTTTTTCTTTAAATGGCTTTCCGAACCAGTTTTTCACATTTGTTCGCCAGTATTTTTTTTTCTATTTTCTGCTAAGGTAACCGTAACTAACCTCCTTAGTAGGTACTTGACTTTAGCAAATATTTTCTAAAATATTCTTGGGTATGTGTGGTATCCTGGAGTCATGCATGATATCATTCACTAAATACTTCGTCTGGATTGAAGTACACCTTATTTTCGTAATTCGTCAGTACAAATTAGAAAGTAGACTCAAGAAGAGGCAAACACAATCTACATTGCATTATTCAGTAGCAAAAGCGTCTTTTCACCGCGGGAACATTAATTAGGCCGCGGGATTTATCAAGCTTTACTAAATACGATTTCGAAAAGCTGGTTTGTTTTAACATAGGGCTTCTACCTACCGCATTTTAGAGAAAAACTATAAAATCCATGTGTTAAATCCGCCTGCGATGAATTACTTTGGCGAGCCGCCAAATACCGATGCGGGCGCCACTGTCCTAATTTTCGCGGGAAAGCGCTGCGTATCCACATTGGGAAATTACCTAGTAAGAAAGTGGTTAAGCAGTGATTACATTACCCGGCCGATCGGGCCCGATTTGATATACATTGCTGCTTAGCTTCAGTAGTTTTTCAAGTAAGATTCGTGCACAAGCAATGTAATGTCAAAACGGGCCCTATCGGCAGGGTATCGCTGCTTAAGTATCGTGTAGTCCGTGATCGGAAGACTAAGGAAGTTACAGGAATATGGTGGTGACTAAGAAGGGCCACAAGCTGGGAATAGCAATCAATGCCATCTACCCCGATGGTCGGACAACTATACAAATTAATCGCCGATTTTGAGAAAAACCCCGCTATGAAATGAAGTGCGAATAATTTATTATACATCACATTGAAGTGCTTTACAACATTTATGTTGTTTTATTTGCGAAATTTCGAAAAAAAAAATGGTTCCAGAGAAATTAGAAATTTTGCACCCAGATTTGAGAAACACCCCATTGGTAAAGCTAAGGTGGTCACATAAATTATTATTTCTGCACATTTTTTCCCGTAATCCAAAGTCCCAGTGAGCGGTGAGCGCCCTAGGCTCCTCAGCTGCTGCTCACCTCACCATCCCCAGTTACGTTATTATGATTATGACCAAAACTTGATCAAAAACAAATTATAAAAAACTACTTAAGCTGTCTAAAATCTGCCTACTGTTCCTACATAATCCAGTTTTCTGTCAGCTGCAGAAGACCCGTTGGAAGTGGTACAAGTCTTTCTACTTTGCTAATTCTCAATATAGTTGGTTGAATGACGTAATCACCAGTTTTACATTCGGTTTTATGGTTGTATGGTCACGCTGCGCTGAGCATTCTACGACTGAACGCGCTGCATATAGTTTGTTTGCATTTCTTAGATGGTTTTGATTTGGCTAGTCGAGAAAACTAGGTAGAAGTTAGCTTCTATTGCTCGTTACATGTACTAGAAAGGATCTGAATCTGGCTAAATACAAGTTACAATTTTGGACCTCGAAAAAGAAGTTAGCTAGCTAACACAAACAACTTTGGAGATGATAAAGACTTCTGCTTTAGTGGCAGGTTTTAGATGCTTTGGTTATTTAAAAACCTTAGCAAATAGCGAGAATTAAGGTCGACGCACTATATTCTTTGTCAGTGTGTTTTTTATCGCTAGCTCGTGGTGCCCCAGACGCCGATAACTCAAGGTCTAGGACATCCCCAAGGACGGCCCGTATTGTAGACAGAAACTTGCATTACCTACCTAATAAGTAGGCAGAACTCCTACACAGATTCGATTATTTTGACGAAGGTATTTTACGCAGGCTCCAATGTTTATCCAACTTCGTTACCTAAATATGTGTAGATGAAAATAATTTTTCTTTTATTCTATTTCAATGTCCGCGTCTAGTTAATTATAAAATGAAGTTTAACTTCTACCTGAATTTATTTGATTCTTTAATTTTCATAGTTAACCCAACCCAAATAACATTGAAATAGAATAAAAGAAAAATTATTTTCATCTACACATATTTAGGTAACGAAGTTGGATAAACATTGGAGCCTGCGTAAAATACCTTCGTCAAAATAATCGAATCTGTGTAGGAGTTCTGCCTACTTATTAGGTAGGTAATGCAAGTTTCTGTCTACAATACGGGCCGTCCTTGGGGATGTCCTAGACCTTGAGTTATCGGCGTCTGGGGCACCACGAGCTAGCGATAAAAAACACACTGACAAAGAATATAGTGCGTCGACCTTAATTCTCGCTATTTGCTAAGGTTTTTAAATAACCAAAGCATCTAAAACCTGCCACTAAAGCAGAAGTCTTTATCATCTCCAAAGTTGTTTGTGTTAGCTAGCTAACTTCTTTTTCGAGGTCCAAAATTGTAACTTGTATTTAGCCAGATTCAGATCCTTTCTAGTACATGTAACGAGCAATAGAAGCTAACTTCTACCTAGTTTTCTCGACTAGCCAAATCAAAACCATCTAAGAAATGCAAACAAACTATATGCAGCGCGTTCAGTCGTAGAATGCTCAGCGCAGCGTGACCATACAACCATAAAACCGAATGTAAAACTGGTGATTACGTCATTCAACCAACTATATTGAGAATTAGCAAAGTAGAAAGACTTGTACCACTTCCAACGGGTCTTCTGCAGCTGACAGAAAACTGGATTATGTAGGAACAGTAGGCAGATTTTAGACAGCTTAAGTAGTTTTTTATAATTTGTTTTTGATCAAGTTTTGGTCATAATCATAATAACGTAACTGGGGATGGTGAGGTGAGCAGCAGCTGAGGAGCCTAGGGCGCTCACCGCTCACTGGGACTTTGGATTACGGGAAAAAATGTGCAGAAATAATAATTTATGTGACCACCTTAGCTTTACCAATGGGGTGTTTCTCAAATCTGGGTGCAAAATTTCTAATTTCTCTGGAACCATTTTTTTTTTCGAAATTTCGCAAATAAAACAACATAAATGTTGTAAAGCACTTCAATGTGATGTATAATAAATTATTCGCACTTCATTTCATAGCGGGGTTTTTCTCAAAATCGGCGATTAATTTGTATAGTTGTCCGAC
>JARACY010002501.1:0-42087 GCA_029255725.1 Scrobipalpa atriplicella
GAAAAAGTATAAATTAATTTCTTTCAATACAATTTAATAGCTAAATGTATTATACATTTATACAATTACTCAGGTCCATGGTATTGGCCGTGGTGTCCACTATGGAGAGTTCCACAACATCCCCTTTTTCAGGTAAACAAATGAAAAACTTCTATTTCTTTCAACTGTTTATTTTATTTTTCTTAAAAAAAGTTGTTGACTACTTTAAGAAACACATATTTTAATGTGTAACTTACGATTAAAATAGATCTTAGGTACTACAAAATTTAAGAATAGTTAACTTCCCTTTTCTTAATTTAATGAATAAATTAATTTCAAAAATATTACCTAGTGATAGTAAACTACATAATTTTACAGGGCACGACGGTCATTATCCCATTAGATCCTTTTATCGAACTTTATGATAGAACTTTAGTACGTGTAGAAATTGAGTACTTACTGTAAGTAATCACAAAAATAATTTATGAAATAGATATTTGTCTTTTCCCCGTAGCTTTCAAACTTGTTGTTCGTCGCATCATATTGTGCTCCTAGTACAAAGAAGGGACAGCTATGGATGCACACCATACTTATATTTGGTAAGTTATTTAAATTTAGGTATCATACCTATCGCAAATAAAAATAATTGTATTTTTTACACACGAGTTTTTGCTTTTGACTCTCTCGACAGTCTCGACCGCAGGATAGAGTCGACGATGGTGCATCACCCTGAGAGTCATTTCCACCCCACATACTGATGGAACTGTAGTGTAGGCATCCGATAAGAAAGGATTACTTGTAGTTATACCTGATTTACCTACCTATATTTTTTATTGATTTACCTTTTCACCCAGCGGGTTGCTATTCGACCATTTTCAGTCATCATTCAGAATGCGACAGCAAAAGAGTGTAACTCTACCGATACATACCATACAACACCAAACTCTTCCAAAATTAAGAGTAAACAGGATTCTTATGGGTAAGCTCCACCACCGTCGACCCTGTCTTTTGCGCCTCTAACTCTTACCTTGCTAGAGTCAAGAGAAGCCCTCTTATAATTAAGTATAATAAAAAAGTGATTCCCTGGCAGCGGTTACAATTAAATAAACAAGTAACACCCCGGTAATATGCCTTAAGTGTTTTGTGTAGTAGGTAATATAATAGTTTTTGCGGGAATGCCTAACTCGACCAGTGCCACCGTCGCCAATGGTAAGCCCTATCTTGAACACCTGAATAAATTCCATGACTCATTTATAATGCACACAATATTTCATAACTAACCAAATATTGCAATAGATACTTTTTCACGCGCAGAAATCATTTAATAATTGCACTGCACAGTGCCTGTCAAAACGGTATCTTTACTAACCTATTACTCAACTTTAGAGCTATTTGGCAAAAAATCTATGGATTCGCCACTGAAATCTGAGAAGATATGTGCAATACTTACGTTTGGCATTTAATAGTATCAATAGGTACCCGTTTTGTAAAAAAAGTCATTGATAAAAATGTCCTAGCTTTAGCTTTAAAGATTTTTAAATCTTCGACCATGATTTACTCCATTGTGCGAAAGTATAACTCAGATAACGTGCTATTAAAAATTTGCAAATTTATTTATAGTACCTATTAAACATTAATTTCACATTATAATGAAAAAAAAAGAACATTGTAATGCATTGCCAAAAACCACTGAAACAATGTTATATTTTATTCTTTTCATCAAGGAGAATTTCTTTTCATTATGCAATTATGTCTGATACCAATAATTTATTTCTAAATGCAATATATAAAGTGGTTTCACTTTCTTGAAGATCCTTACGGTCTTTAATATTACAGCTTTCCTGGGAATTGACAAAAAACATGCAATGCTAACTTAAGCACTACTCAGAATGGAATTGATGCTATCCCTTGTTTGTATTCACTTATCATTACTACTACTATTGTTAGTGTAGTTGTAGTATATAGAATAATTGTTTTGACATTGTATTGATCCGGAAAAGCCAAGTTAATAGGTATCTAAAGGGTTACACATTTAAATTTGTAATTAATATAATTGGGCTATTTATTTATATTTTAGCCAGAAGAGTTTAGTGCTGTTTTGTTTACTATTTAAACAAGAAATATTGTAATATATAAAATTAAACAAAATGTACCTACTTTAATCAAAATTCGTAAATCAAACTTCTAACTACAAGTTTACAAAATCTTTGTCATTATATTCGAAATAAATAAGATATCGTAGATAAATCTTTCCTTTAACAAAGTAATTACTTTTACTTTATTCAAATGAAACCCAAATGCAGGGCTAAAATGGTATTAAAAGTAACTAAGATATATCAAAAACTCCTGGTTTGAGCTGGAAAAAGCCCTTTTTCAAACTAGGTATTCTTTATCATTTTGTGCTGCAGTTTCACCTGCGGCTTAATGAGTTTTCCCTTGGGAATCAGATATTTTCCTGCAGTTAAAAGTCGCCTACGTTTCTCAGGGTGCACATAACTTTCTTCTGGTCAAAGAATTTTAGAAATTGGTACAGTAGTTTTTGAGTTTATTCTTAACTAATGTTTTCTTTTTAGTATAGAAGTTGAGATCAACAAACTTGAAACAAATCATAAATATCATACATAATGTCTGTTTTATTCATAAACCAACAAAGCTTCTTTATAGAACTGAATCATCATAAGTGTACTTATCTCAAGTACTGAACTCTTCTGATCAATAAATTGGGACAGAGCTTAATGATGGTCAATAGGGTGACACATTCCTGTATTCATTAATGTTACACTCATTGCTTTACTGGGGATACTGTTGGGATAAATATAAACACAACTTTCCTATAGTTCCTTCAAGTAAAATATTTTTGTGGTTTTTATTCATTGCCCTTATGATGTGCATGACTAAAACCTACTGTTTTAAGGAATATACAGTCATTTGTGTATTATGTTGTGTGTTTATATTTATTTGTGGTGATGCCACCATGTGTTTGCACTTGTATTGTTGAAGCTTGAAATGTTATTCATTTTAATCCAAATGCAATATCAGTTCAAAGTAAAGCTTATCATTTAACATTGTACCTACTGTCTTGTTTCTATATTTTTTGTAGTACATTTAGAGGAATTGATGTTTCTGTTTGTTGCTAACCACCATAATTATTTTTTTGTTACTAATTTCATTCTATACATTTATGTTGATCTTAATTTTTTTTTTTTAGCATAGTTATTGGTTTGTTCACCTTTATAAGGACACATATTTAGCAAGTTCTTTTTATGTAAGCAAGCACACACTATTCTTATCTTAACACACAGTAAACTGTATGTGACAGATAAATAAAGTACTTAAATAACAATTATTTACTGAATAAGTACCTAAACAATAATTTACCCATATTTATAGATTTCGATCATAGATAGTGTAATTCCGAGAAATTGTATAATTGTTTTTTAAGTCCATTTACTGATTGAAAATGAAAATATACCTCTGTGTAAGAAAGATAGAACAGGAAAATATGACCACAGGTTTTTCCTAAGATATGCTTTTGAAATAGGAAAACAACAGTCTTATTTTTTCCCTCTTTATGGTTTTGAAGAATTTATGAATGAGTTATTTTCGTTGTTTATTAAGTAAGTCATTCATTAGTCAGTATAGAATGCGAGAAAATATTTTGTCTTATATTTCCTTTCAAATATTTGAGTAATGATAACTGTTCGATACGTAACAGCAAAGCAAACACTGGGTTATCAGTATCACCGCGGCCAACAGGTATCCCCGGTTTGGATTGCAGACCTTGTGCTTTATCTTGCAGACGAATACGAAGTTATCGGTGAATCTCAATGGCAGGTTCTCGAAACCACCGTAGACGATCAGGTCATCAAAATATACGGATACAAATACTCAAAGACGCGCGCGGTGCTGTTCCACATCGTATGCATAGCGCTATGCGGTTTGCCGTATTTTTTTCTGGCTTACTATCCTCGCCTCAACCGCTACAAATACCTAAAATGCAGTTTGAGAACGGCTGAGGATGTTTGTGGTGAGTATTCATTTGTTTTATACCTATTTAGTTAGTTTTTGTAACATATGCGTAATGTAATGTTGAATGCAGGATAATATTCTTGCGCTATATCTTAATCCTTGCTACATAAATGACGACGTTTACTATACGTTAAACATAAATCATAAATCACGCCTTTATCCCTAATGGGGTAGACAGAGCGTCAACGACCCAAACAAAGGTCCTAACGACACGTCTGACAAGTTTTGAGGGTTGTTTAAGATAGATCTACTAGGTACTACTTTACTATACGTAAAGCTGACAGTATATAAAAGATTGTTTTTCTGAGATGGCCTAGCCTAGATCCTCTAAATTGTCTATTAATAAATTCCATTTCATAATTAAGTTTAATATCGCTTGGCGTCAGCTTTGCGTCGTAGACTTACACAAAGGTCGCGTTGGCTTGTTAGGTCACCTTATCTTTATATGGTTACTATCTTTTAGTATCCATTATTAGTGTCCATTATCATATAAACAAACCAATTCCTATTTCAGTGACGGACGCTGCAGAGAAGGCATTCAATATAGTAAAAGTGTTTCAAATCGAACTGAATCTAGCTTACCACAGGGACAATACGCTACGTTACTTTATTTACCAACACAGTCGCTACATCTGGATGTATGACCAAGGTCAATTCGTCAATGTTTTGACTTTGAATGAAAAGATCACACTCAATTTGCTCATGGACAACATTTCTGGCATCAACAAAAGACAGCAAAATGAACTGTAAGTTACGCTAAGACTATGATGTACCTAGAATATTATACATCTGTAAACTTACTGTCTACAACTACTTAAATGCAATACAAAAGAACATTCTTCAATATAAAAAAATTGTCGCTTTGCTACAAAAAAATCACCACTAAAAGTAGAAAAAGCTTATCAATATACCAGGCTTTGTCTAATATCGATTTATTATGTTTCAGAACTAAATTGTACGGACCCAACTCGGTCGAAGTAGAAGTGAAAAGCTACTGGACTCTATTCGTAAACGAGGTCTTCAACCCCTTCTACTTGTTCCAAGTGTTCTCCATCATCTTGTGGTCTTTGGACGAGTACTACCAATACGCGACTTGCGTTTTTATTCTCTCCGCGGGATCGTGCATGATGGCATTGTACCAAACGAAACAGGTAAATACATACATACCTACATACGAGTACAATCATATCGTTATCTGTAATGGGGTAGGCAAGAGTGTCAACCACCTAAACAAAGATCGTTCCGTCTCCTGGCAAGATTTGAGGGACAAGTATTGCAGTGCGATTGCAGTAGTGACAAGTTGTCGGGCCATCGTCTAAATTACTATATAATGAAACCCTCGAAATCCCTATGCCCGGGATGAGAAGCAGCTGGCACATTCTTATGTTTTTTTAAATCGCTTCCAGTCCAGCATGGATGACGGTAACAGGTAAATAAATTAGGTATTTGTAGATTCGCGGTTTACTATTGAGGAAGGAAAGTATAATACCTAAGGTTCAGTAGCGCCTTTAAATGAAGTTCTTGACTCATAGGGATTTACCTGTCTACATTCTCAAATATTATCCTTACAATTCATCTTATTTTATTTATTTTGGTAACTTCCTTATATCGATGTATCCTAATATAAGTTACATAAGTAAGGAAATACTTGTCGCGCGCTGTAGTAGAAAAATAACAAGGATAGCGACTATGTTATTTATGAAGTTGACGAGATAAAGCTTGACAACTTACGAAGCGTAAGGAAATGCTTATGGTGTCAACTTACTTAATTGTTTACGTAACCTATATGCGGAAGTGGAACCACAACGTTCTCATCCTTTATTTTAATCCTTTTATGTATGGTAAGATGATAACAAAATGTACCTCTACCTAAGTATAGCTTCGGGAATCATTGGGAGGACCTAAGTAGTACTAAACCAGTCTAAATTGTAACTGTAGGTACTGTAACGATATCGATCAAGCTCTTCTATTGCTAAATATAAACTTCCCCCAACGGTGTGGTTCTACTCTAACGAAAAAAAAAAACTTTGTCCAAAGGATGCAGCCAGATGTTATTTATCAGAATAAGATATATGTGGTAGATTTTGTTTATTGAAAAAGACTATTCAACTACGAGTATTAATTTGTATGACCTCTTCCAGATGTCAATAAACCTGCACAAGATGGCCGGCTCGACGAGTTCGTTCACTGTAACCGTGTTGCGACCATCGCGCTCCGGGCGCGAGGAATGCGTAGTGAACGCAGGGCGATTAGTGCCCGGGGATGTGTTAGTACTGCCGCCGGACGGCTGCGTGATGCCCTGCGACGCGATGCTGCTCACCGGCACATGCATCGTCAACGAGAGCATGCTCACAGGTACAGTTGATAAGATGGCCGTTAGTTGACAAGATGCCCCCACACGCAGGGCGGCTGGTGCCCGAGGATGTGTTAGTACTGCCGCCGGACGGCTGCGTGATGCCCTGCGACGCGATGCTGCTCACCGGCACCTGCATCGTCAACGAGAGCATGCTCACAGGTACAGTTGACAAGATGGCCGCTAGTTGGCAAGATGCCCCCACACGCGGGGCGGCCTGGTGCCCGGGGATGTGTTAGTACTGCCGCCGGACGGCTGCGTGATGCCCTGCGACGCGATGCTGTTCATCAACACCTGCATCGTCAACAAGAGCATGTTGACAAGATGGCCGCTAGTTGGCAAGATGGCCGCCACACGCGGGGCGGCTGGGGCCCGGGGTGTGATAGGATATCCTCATTACCTCTATGGTACAATCTAGACAAGTTTGGTCTTTGTGACGACGTTTCAGCTGTTATTGCGGATTTTCTTCTCCCTCTTTGCTATGTACTTATGTAAACTGTATTGTTCAGAATTACTCTTTGTGAATAGATGTTCACCTGATGTTGACGTAACAATAGTGCTCCAGTAACGAATCTATCTCCCAAATCTATCCATCGATGCTGAAAAAAGCCGAAAAATGTAGCTATTTCTGAAATGGAGAGAAATGCTGTAGCTATTTTTTACACATATTTTATTTGGTGCAGGTGAAAGTGTACCAGTAATGAAAGGACCGCCCTGCCCATCACCGGAAGTTTACTCCACGGAAATGCACAAACGTCACACACTCTTCGCCGGCACACACGTCATCCAAACACGATTCTATGGCAATAATCAGGTACTACCTACTAGGGAAATCTTTTTTTATTAGTTTTTTACTATGTCTGTGTCTATTTTTGGTCTCTCACACATTTTAGCATTTTTAATAGGATATGTTTCAATTATTTCAGGTACTGGCAAAAGTAGTCCGCACAGGTTTCTACACGGCCAAAGGCGAGTTGATCAAGAGTATTCTGTTCCCGAAGGAATTTGAGTTCCAGTTCTACAAAGACGCCGCCAAGTTTGTCATGTTTATGGCTGTCATCGCTGCTATTGGGATGGCCTTTTCGATTCAACTTTACATCCAAAGAGGGGTGAATTTCTAATTTTTTATTTGAAATTTTCGCTTACAGTGTTAATAATGTTTTTAAAAATGAAAATAAAGATGCTAAAAATTACACTTGTTTGGGATTTAAACCTACGATCTTCGGCGTACCATGACGACGCCCTAACCAACAGAGCTTAGGTTCGCCGAAGAAAGATCGCGGGTTCAAATCCCACCAAAGTGTAACTTTTAGCATCTTTAACTTTATTTTCATGAGTGCTGAGTTTTTATTGAAGTCAAAATAATGCTAGAGAAATTGAGTAGCACTGGTTTTATGTTGACATGTTTTATTATACGATGTAGGAAAGATATTGAAAAACTAATAGACATGACACATAGTTAAAACGTGGAGATAGCGTATCATCCACAGTTTCAAGTAGAATATTATGATCTTGTTATGGTTGAAGAACATCATGACATCGTCAAATCAAATATAATAATACAAAAGTATTTGTCAATTTTTGTGCATCGCCATCAAACTATTTGAACTATAATACATAATTAATTATTTATTACAACTCAAGTTTCTTTTTCACTTGTCTCGTCTTATAGGCTCGTATTTATAAAGCGATCTCAAGATTGAGAGCAATATTGAGTGCAGATTTGACAGGTAATTTTGTACTGGAATGACATTTCTGATACGAACTCAGACTCGCTGTCAGACTCGCTCTTGAGAGCTGATTATAAATCGGGCCATAATGTTGTCTGATATCTAGTCTTATGATATTCTTTGTTGTTGTTGTTTAGAGCGAAGTGGGCACAATAATCCTGCGCACACTGGACATCATCACCATAGTAGTGCCGCCGGCCTTACCCGCGGCCATGACCGCCGGCATCGTGTACAGCCAGCAGCGGCTGCGCAGGAACAGGATCTTCTGCGTGTCGCCGCCCAGGATCATCATCTGCGGGAAGCTGCAGGTCATGTGCTTTGACAAGGTCAGTGCATTATAATCAGCCAAAGTGTCAGGTGCTAGATATAGGCCTCTTGTAATACCACTTGTAGCGGCTCTATTCCAGTAAAATTATGTACCTATTACTTATTTTCGATATATAATTCCAAAAGATTTAAAAAAAAAAAACTTTTACTGCTCTACCTACTGAGCTAATAGTTCCATTACGTAGCTAGCTTCGGTTTGGGAAATAAAAATCCCCTTTCGGAGCTGGCTTCAAAATGGGAACAAAACTGTCCTGTTTCGAAGCTGGCTTCGAACTGGGACTTAAGCGACTTCATTTCGTAGCCAGATTTCGTAGTTGGCTTCGACATGGGAAATAAAAATCCCCTTTCGGTTGTTTTTAGAGAATGTTAACAACATAATTCTATAGTTGGACTTTTCTGCGAATCCTTTACACTTGTATGTCCAAAGTGTTTAAGCATGTTTCAAGTAAATAATAAAAAACCATTTTTACAGACGGGAACCCTAACAGAAGACGGGCTGGATCTCTACGCTGTGATACCCAACTATACGGGAGAGAAGTTCGGTCGCTGTCTCGTCGACGTCAACATGCTGCCCGTACAGAGCCCGCTGGTGCAGGCGCTGGCGTCATGTCACTCGCTTACGAGCATCCAGGGACAGTTGAAGGGAGACCCCTTGGATCTGAAGATGTTCGAGTTCACTCAATGGGTAAGTGATAAATTTGTGTGAAAACTAAAGTAGAGATGCTAATCTTTGTGAAAACCTGGTGCATATTTATAGATTCATTTCATTTTGTATTATCTTCATTCAAGATCAGTAGGTTTATTATTAACTAGTTTCTGGAACATCTACGTCTTTGTGTGAAATGCAAATAATTTCTCATAAGTGCGTTGTACCAACTGTATTTGCTCCAAATATTTACTTAATTTAAAGTCAGAAACGCGTGACGTAGTACTATTTCACTACGTAAAATACGTCACTAGTCGTAAATCCCACTAGGATTATGATTCATTTCCGTGAATTTATTGCACTGATTAACTGATAATGACACTTCTCTGTTCCGAAAAAGTATTATTGCGACACAATAGTCCATATTCACGAAACATTTCATAACATTTTCAGATTACTTATAGAGCAACGAGTTGCAAATAATAGGGCATTACACCTAAATAGTGACGACGTAGCGTCCAAGACAAATCCACCATGGCTCAACCAGGCTGCATGGCTTTGGACTGGACTTAGTGCAGTTCCAATCCAAGACTACTGACCTGAGTAGAAACGGACTTCCCAGTAGAAACGGACTTTCTTTATGTTACTGTTACTTTCTAAAATTAGTATATCAACAAATCTTAAGTCACTTTGAATGTCGTGAAGTCATCTATTGAATCCTCGTCCAAGGTTGAATCCCTCCCTATTGTGTTTAAAATTTAAGATTGTTGTAGTACACCAGATACTCTTTTTTAAATTAGAATATCAACAAACCTCAAATTATGGCCGTCATAAAAACATCTGTTGTTTTTTCATTTCATTTTGTTTAATATTGAAGATAGCACCAATATCATCTGTCTAATCACTATTGTTTAGTATACTTACTATTGTTTAACTACCAAACAGTTGCACCTACTATTCTCAAATATTCAAACTATAATATTATCCGATAGATCTTGGAAGAGCCCGGCCCAGAAAACACCCGCTATGACAACCTGACTCCGGCCATCGTGAAGCCCGCAACCGCACAGAATGAGCTGCAGAACCTAGAGGATTACGACCCCTACACCATGGAAATGCCATATGAGGTAAAATAATACATACCGGGTGTAAAGAAATCAGCTGACCAAACTTTAGGGTGTGAACCTACCCATAAAACTGAACAACTTTCCCCAAGGAACCTAGGTCAAAATATCAAATAAAATGACCCTCCCATACAAAATGAATCGAGCCGCTGCGCTGTCTCCATTTGTATGGACGGCCCATGTTTTTTTCATATTTCGACCCAAAAATAGGGTAGGTTCACACTCAGTTTGGTTAGCATTTTTTTTTACTCCTGTATACAAAATCAAAGCGGTGAATGTAAAGGCGATAACATTGTTACAGCAATAAAAATGATGCCATTCTACGCTATATTTTTTTAGGGTTCCGTACCGAAAGGGTAAAAAACGGGACCCTATTACTAAGATTTCGCTGTCCGTCTGTCCGTCCGTACGTCTGTCACCAGGCTGTATCTCATGAACGGTGATAGCTAGATAGTTAAAATTTTCGCAGATGATGTATTTCTGTTGCCGCTATAACAACAAATACTAATACTAGGTTTTCTATGCAGGTTATTTGCTTGATTACCCGGATAAAAGGATATTAATAACGGTAACTGGTAACAAAAGGTTAAAATATAGTGTCTAATATTGTAAAGATTATGGTGTGGAAACGGAACCCTTCGTGCGTGAGTCCTACTCGCACTTGGCCGGTTTTTTAGGCTTTTTTTGATAAACCGATTTGTTATAATCTGAACGCTACTTTGCACATTCTCTATAGTATTTCCTTCTAAAGATTGCACATTGATAACAAAATAGCTGTAGTGATCTATAACAAGTGCTAAATTGTTATTCTATTTTTGACGTTTATATTACTCGTTACTTTCAAATAACTTCAACCTTGTTAACAATGAGATTGATTGATAAGGTCAAACGGTAGTCGTTATAAGATGAGTCATTGTTTTATGGTTAGCGACACATTACTCGACGGCTTGGGTATAGTTTTGAGAAAGATGACCCTTATCTTTATGTCTTCATATTTTTGTAGCGACTAAAAAGATTTCCAGGAATGAGGTCCCATCGTAAGATTTAGTTTGATGTCACTAATATTGATGGTCTTGTTATTATGTAAAGTATGATACACCTCCGAGCTTATTTATATACGCAACATGAAAATAAAGATACCCATTTTTACGCGAGCAGTATTCGAAACTATGACGACTATTCATGTCGCAGCTTCAACTAACTGAAATAAAGTCACGTCCTTTGTCATAATAATAATCTGCTTCCGTGGTCTAGTGGTCTGAGCTCTCGATGCGGAGGTCCTGGGTTCGATTCCCACACAAGGTTGATATTTGTTAATTTATCACTTTGTCAGTGGCCTATTAGCTGCGCTATTAGGCGGTTAAAAACTCTGACATCAGGGTTCACCGCGTCGATCGACTCCAAACCCACACGAGAAGAGAATAATAAACAATAATTTTTGCTTGAAGATGCTCTTTTATTTTCTAGGTGAATATTTTTTCCAGTACATTTACCAATGGAATCTTTGTCACAGGTCGGGTTGCTGCGTAGATTCCACTTCTCGTCATCTCAGCAGTCTATGGGTGTGATCGCGCGGGTACTCGGACAAGCGCAGATGGTGTATTTCGTCAAAGGTGCTCCAGAAAAGGTAACTGGTTACTTTCTTAAGTCCTGTAACCTGATAAATATAGCTTCAATTTGTCTTTTGAATTGATCCGAAACCTGACATTTATTTATTTAGTTAATCTTCCTTTGACGAGCATTTAATATACGAGTTCAGTCATAGCCTCTATGTCTACCAAAATTTCAGCCGTTTCAGCGTGAAAGAGTAACAAACACACTTTCAAATATTCGCACCTGTACCATTAGCGTAATGGGCGGTTTTGAGTGCATAAGTAGTACAGTTAGTAAGTTGAACCGTGTAAACGGTTCTTCCAGTGCGTTTTCAAGTTCAAGTTGCATTTCAAGCCAAAACACAACTTGTATACAAGTGCTCTACTTATGCACTGTACTTACAACTTGAACAATGTTAAACGCCCATAATGCCTAACTTTCTAAATTTTTCAAGGTGGCTGGCATGTGCAACCCAGACACGCTCCCGGACAACTTCGCATCAACCCTCCATGAGTACACGTCCAACGGGTTCCGCGTCATCGGCCTCGCGCACAAGAAGCTCGACCGCAAGATGAAGTGGATGGACGCACAGAGGGTGAAAAGAGAAGCGTTGGAGTGCGACATGGCGTTCCTGGGCTTTCTAGTCATGCAGAACAGTTTGAAACCGGAGACTACGGAAGTGATCAGAGATTTACACGAGGCTAATTTGAGGCTGGTTATGGTCACTGGTAAGTTTAATTTGGTGATATCAATATAAGTTTAAAACTAAGATAATTCTAACCTTGACGATAAAAATAAATTGTTTTCGTTAGTGATTGACCTAACTAAGGCATTTGATACAGTCTCACATACAGTCCTTTTAGAAACTTGGATGCCTTAGGCGTCACCGCGCATGCATTCAAGACATTTAAGTCATCTCGTGCTTCGTAAGCGCATTATAAGGATTGATAGTTGCCTGACTGAAGAAATATTGCAATGATTAAATTCTGTGCTCCTCAGGGAAGCATACTAGGTCCTATTCTATACAATGTTTTTATACTTTGATAACTGTCGTAAGATCTGCATTATCTGGTTAGGACCACCTAGAATCTAGACTAGATGGTCCTAACCAGATAATGCAGTATCTAGATTCTAGATACTAGAAAAGCGTCTTCAAATTACCTTTCATCATCATCATCTTCCTAGCCCTTTCTCGTATTTCACGGGGTCGGCTACCAAACTAGGGGATCGAACTACCTTTATAACTACAACATTGAGTTTCTGAACAGGTCAGTCAACTTATAAATCTTAAATAATTAAAATAGCGTTTTTATTTAAGGCGACAACATAATGACAGCGATGTCTGTGGCGCGAGGCTGCTCGATGCTACTCCCGCACCAGAAGCTGCTGCTGGTCACTGCGCATCATCCTAACGGGCTCGACAACAGACCCTCCTTGTCTATGGAAGTGAGTATCCTGTTCATTCTTTGCTTTTATGTTTTTGACCAATATAAAAGCTGAAAAAATCCAACTATTTCAAAATAATTTTTATAACAGCATAATATAAACCTAATTATTTTGCAGGTTGTAGGCGACGGTGGTCCACCAAAGATGGCGGTTGATTCATACGTGATCGCAATGGAAGGCAAGACTTGGTCGATCGTCCGCTCGCATTATCCTGAGTTCCTACCTATAATCCTCAAGAGAGGTAAGAAAAAATAAAGATAAAAAAAACCTGACAAATATGAATGCAATCGATGCTTCTATTATTACTTCTTTTTTTTTTAAATGAATGTAATACCAGCGGTTTTTGAAAATGAATAGTGTGAGTTTGTTTCCAAAAGGAATCATGTCTCTTCGTCTTCAAAGCATTAACCAGCTACAATGGGAAGATGATGACGTAATGGAGACTGATTTAGGAGAGGGGACGCGCCTTTCCCACACCTCTTTATTTTTTTAATTTTAATTTTATTTTATTTTTTATTGAAAGTTTTGTTGACAATAAGATCTTTTTCCAGGGATGATATTCGGACGCTTCGGTCCTGACCAGAAGACTCAGCTGATCACGGCGCTACAAGCCGAGAACCTGATCGTGGGCATGTGCGGCGACGGCGCCAACGACTGCGGCGCGCTCAAGGCCGCGCATGTGGGCATCTCACTGTCTGAAGCTGATGCCTCAGGTAAATCATGAGAAAAAAAAACACAATCCAATTTCATGGAGAGTGTCATCTGCATGGAACTACATTTTAGTGCCCAATTGATAGAACAGATAGCTTTCAATTCGTTGAGGGCACGACTTAACTCAATCTTGACTAAACAAAAAAAAAAAAACTTGAACTTTTTTTTTTAATTAATTATTGCCGTCGTTTTCTGTTTTCTCATGATAGAAAATGACAGGTATAGACTTATATTAGTTAGGTTGTAATTCAACAAATCTAATAAATTACTAAAGTACCAACCCTGTAGCATGCAGTCGCGATAAAGCCTGAGATAGCCATCTTTTATCACATCTATCTGTTAGATTGTATGGTAGTTTGACATATAGATGCAATATAATCATTATCGCGCGGCGGCATGCTACGGGGGTAGGAAGGAAGAATCCTTGTAAATAAAATCCTAATATGAGTTGTTTTGTTGACAGTGGCGGCACCGTTCACCTCCCAAGAGCAGAACATCCGCTGCGTGAAGCTCCTCGCACTGGAAGGGCGCTGTGCACTCTCCACTTCCTTCGCTATCTTCAAGTACATGGCTCTCTACTCCTTCATACAGTTCTTCTCTATACTCATTCTTTATAATGTAAGTATGGCGTGATTTATTTATTTCCTTATTTTAACATATACACTAAGAATCATTAAGGTCCTAGGATACTACCTTGTGAAACACCACGGCTTTATTTTGATTTTAGAGACGTTTATGTGGTATTACGTTTACGTGTATTATACGGGACTTTTTAATTGATATAGAAAAATTTTAAAATAAGAAAGTAAAAACTAGTTTTTATTACTTAATCATAGTCTTTTAATTATTACTGGTCAGTTTTATCAAAAGCCTCTCAAAAACTTTTTTACTTCTTTTTATGTTTGGGAAATTTAATTTATTTTATTTCCTAGAGGAATTTCATTGAAAGTCGTTCAATTTCGTTGACCGAGGGAGCAGCCTCTTACTTTTTTCGAGACACCATGCGTACCCTAATCAATAACTAAAAAGACCTACCATTTTATAAGGTTTATAAAGGAAGTTCATAAGCCCTACTTTATGTAAGGTATTTTTAAAATCCTGCTAAGTTATATAAATTATAGCTATATAATTATAGATATATAAATAAATACATATAGATAAATAAATTATTGATGTTTGTTACAGTACTATTCGATCCTCGGCAACAACCAATTCTTATACATCGACCTCGTGCTGACCACCCTACTAGCGCTGTCCCTCGGCCGCGCGGCGCCGGGGCCGGTGCTCAGCAAGCAGTCTCCACCAGTGTCACTAGTGGCAGCTTCTAGTATCGTGCCGCTCGTCATGCAGGTCTCCCTCGTGCTGCTCGTGCAACTCGCTGCTATTGTTCTACTCAACAACCAACCCTGGTGAGTCAAAATTTTCATAGAATGATTTATTTACTCCACCTATTTGATATTTCTCGCATGCTTCGCTCACTACATGCACTCGTTGCCTCTTTCCGCTCGTGATACGCATTCATTAGCCCCATTTGTTTTTCTCACTTACTTCGCTCGCGAAACATGTCAGTACAAGCTCGCATCGCTCGCAACACGCATTATTGGCGTCGATTGTTAAAAAACTTGTCAGTTGACGCTAACCTGTAGAAATTAGGTACCACTGAAACTCTATTTAATCTCTATTATTTGGTGCAGGTTCCACCCGGTGGACGGCGACATCCGCACGGAGCAGGTGGTGTGTTGGGAGAACACGGTGATGTTCATCGTGTCCGCTTTCCAGTACCTCATCATGGCCTGCGTCTACGCCAAGGGCTGGCCCTTCCGACAACCCTTTTGTGCCAATTGTTAGTATATTTTCACTAGCTTTTGTTTTATATATACCTTTTTCTGCTAACTGAAAATCAACTATGTCAATCAATATACGAGACGAAACTGATTTCCAAATAAGTTTTAAGTTTTTTGCGGTTGTACACTTCATTTAAATTGTTATTTTGAACGGGGATATTACTACAATATTGTTTATTTTGATTATTTCCATATTTCGGATCGGTTGCACGCTCCATGATCACGTGTAGACTGAGAGAAGCTAACAAACGAGACTTCGAGCATTTGTTTCTCTTTCCCACTTACTCAACAGGATCTAATTAATGTCCATTTTGTCCACAGATTGCATGGTGCTGACCCTGATAGTGCAATCAGTATTCGTGGTACTAGTTCTGCTAGCCCCCTGGCCGTGGCTGGCTGACTTCATGGAGGTGATAGTAATGGATCCGCTGCACAAGGAGCAGGCGCTGTTCCGGGTGTATGTGCTGCTCATACCGGTCATACACCTGGTGCTCGCTATAGGGATCGAGGTGAGTCGAGAACAAAGTGATGGAAGTGAGGGGAGGGAGGGAAATGAGAGAAGTGAGGGGAGGAAAAAGAGGGAAGTGAGGGTAGGGAGGGACAATAGGGAAATGAGAGAAATGAGGGGAAGAACGAGAGGGACGAGAGGGAAGGGTGGGACGAGAGGGAAATGAGAGAATTGAGGGGAGGGATTAGAGTAAATTGAGGATAAGGAGGGAATATAGGGAAATGAGAAGTGAGGTGAAGAACGAGAGTGACAATGACAAGAGGAAAGGGAGGGACAAGACGGAAAGGAGGGACGAGGGGAAGAGAGGGAAGGGAGGGACGAGAGGGAAGGGAGGGACGAGAGGAAAGGGAAGACAAGGAAAGGGAGGGACGATAGGAAAAGGAAGACGAGAGGGAAAGGGGTGACGAGGGGAAGGGAAGACGAGAGGGAAGGGAGGGAAGTAAGAGAAGTGATGGGAGGGTATAGGGGATATCGTACTTAATGTGGCGATGCTTTTCCGGGCAGGACGAAGTCTGCCGGGTCAGCTAGTATTTTGCGTTAATTATTTAATGATTATTTCTTTTCTTTCAACAGGCAACCCTATCCGACACGGAGAAGTTATGCGCGTTCTTCAAGATTGTCCGCCGTCGCTGTGGGGACAAAGAGGACGTGTCAGCCGCCGAAGCCGCTTGTCCGTTATGGCCGCCGCGCTCGCCCGCGCACGTCTGCTGACGCCATTGGTTGCCTGCCACCCGGTCACGTCATCGCCCACCAATCCCGTGCGCCCGTCAAACCGCCTCGCTCGCTGATTGGCTGTTATCATGACATGAGTTGCAAGGTTTGGATTACCCGCGGTTTATAATCTGCTGACGCCATTGGCCACGTCGCAGCCCGTCAGTTCATCGCCCACCAATCCCGTGCGTCCTTCAAACCGCCTTGCTCGCTGATTGGCTGTTATCATGACATGTGCATGCGAGGTTTGGAGTCGTGCCATACAAAGGCCGATTTGTTTGGTTGTATGGATTGAACTTGCTTTTTCTGTGGTTGAGTTTCTATGAGCAGTTATTGGTCGGTATCAGGTGTCACATGTCAGCTAACAAGGTTTCTATGGACAAGCCGAGCTTGCGATCTCACAAATTGCATTATACAGGGTGTTTATTTTAATAGCTAGGGGGTGTTTTAGTATCAATAAAGGATTACATAAAAATATAGAAAAAACTACACAAAAAAATTTTGGCTTTCCTATACAAAATGACCACTTCGATCAGATATGTAGTTGGTATGGGGAAGATTTTGTTTTTCGAGTAAGTTTTTTTTATGTGGTCCCTTAGTCCATACTCAAACACCCTCTGAGCTATAGCATGCAATTAAATTAACACCCTGTAGCGTAGATACTGGATACCTACAGTCCGTTTTTTTAGCCTGTTTAGTTGTCGAACGCCAAATGTGGTTTTGTGATAAGGTGCGCGAACATTGATCTACGGCTCGGGAAGCTTCCTGTGCTATTTTGTTTTAAAAGTAGTTACGTATCCGGCCTCTGAAGCCGTAGGTATTCTAGCTGTAACCAGTAGTTTTAATCCTATTGCGATGTAAAAGGCAATATGTAGTTATAGAGGAACTATGTATTCACTAGAGGTCGCATCGCGAAGTAAAATATTCATGCATGAGTTGCAGCTGATCAGCGTCAACTCAGTCACATCACACAACAACCAATGCAACTGCGCGTCAAAATAGCGACAAATAGTAATAAAAAAAAAATGAACTCAGAAAATTGCAGAAATTACAATTACACATCGAAAATTTTACAAAACAACCACTAATACTAACCAAATTGATTTTTTGAAGATATTATTTTAATGCCCCGCCATTTTAGTAAGTATATGACAAAAATAGATTTAAAAGTTGGACTCCACAACTTTGATTGGCATCTTCTCTCTAGTGAATACATACTAACTCTATGTACCTATGTAGAAGAAATACCGAGAGGTCTAAAGCTCTCTTGCTTGAGTTACCTTTTGAATAATTTATACATTTTAATTTGTATTTTATTTTTATATAAATTATTTTATCCCTAGTAAATCATTTGTTACTCCCTTTAGTTGTTTAGTTAAGTTAAAATCCTACTTAATTTATTGTACATAGAAATATAGGAATTTTTAATATTAGTTTGATGATTTGCTAATGTTTATTTAGTTTATGGTAATGTATTGCATTTACCACAACAATGCACTTCACTGAGTACTTACAGATTCGAAATTAAGTACTTATTTGTGCTCATTTTGCTTGTGATTTTAGTTACTAAAGTTAGTTATTTTTTAGGAATCGCCGTGTGGTTAGAAGCTACTAATATTAGCTTAACAATGTGTGATCCAGCGAATCAATCAATTACTTAAAACGTTTAAAATACATTTCATTGTCATTAAGTGTGCACAAAATGTATACCTCTACATAATAGTCTAATAAACGGTTGGCTACGTTGTGCAATAAAATAACTTATTTTAGTTTAGTCCTGTCACTTTCTAAATTTTAATAAAATACAGACAGAAATACAACAGCTTATAATACTGTCAAAATTACGTTACATGCCTAAATACAAAACGGCATGCAATGGTGTAATCTTATTTAAAGTGCTATACGTCACTTTGACAGGATTATAATCATCTTCTGTATTTCTGTCTCCTTTTAATTCAAATTTTAGAAATTAGAAATCGACAGGGCCAACTAAAATAAGTTGTGTTTACAAACGGATCGGTACCACTATCTCAATTAAATAAATTTTAAAACGGCTATGAATAAATAAACCCAACGTAGCTTATCTATCCCTAAAGTGTCGTCCTAATAGAAACCAAGTACTCGAGCAATACTTGTGTGATGATCTCGTAGTCCCGTTGTGTTAGGACGACGCCTAAATCAATTTATGTAAATAATCTATATTTCCTAATAGAAAAGAAATACGTTTTAGATTCCGTAATTAATATCTACTACGTGTCGTTTACTAAAAGTATTACTGAATGTATACCTCTTAAACCTGTGCTAAAATTATATGAAAATAAATTCATAAACAAGTTATTTTTGTCATCAATTCATTAATTATATGGTCATTATCTCAACTATACTTAAAATTGCATAATAAATATTTTGTCAAAGCTGTGTTCAAAATACATTTGTAGTTCGAAAAGTTGCAACTTGATCTTTGGTTATATTCTTGTATTTGACGATCGGGAAAGTAGACCGATCGTTCCGGAGGGGTTCTAAGTCATATTATTTGCCGCCAAAAAGAAGCCATAATTATGGCTTAGCTGCAGTCATGAGATAAAATAACTGTAGCCGTGCTTAGTACTCTTAGGCTTAGGTCAAAATCGGCCAAGAAATTATATCAACTTAAAATAGTAGGTACTTATAAACGTACTTCTACAATTTACTATTTTCACAAAGAGTTTTTAATATTAGAATTATATAATTGAAGCAAAAAACTAGAACAATAATTTTTTGTATGGAAAAATTATCGATAGTAGCGAAATATTTAGTGAGAAATCGCTACCTAAGTAGTTCAAATGAAATCAGGCTATGTTCATTCCTATTACTTTAGTAAAAGAATATAGATTATTTTGGTGCTTATTTTTATTTAATTAAGTTTTATCTACAAATGTAACAAAAATGTATTATCTTAGCGAGACATTTAGTCTTGTAAGTACTTTTTGATCCTGTTATTTATTGAACTGCATTATTGTAGATTTTCGACTTGCGTATACATAATATTTGTTATTGAGGGTGTCTGTACTCGAATATTTGGAACTTGTTGACTGTTTTGTATCCAATTGTCACGATAATGTAGTTCGATACACTTTTTAATGTAATCGCGACAACTTCTAGATTTGATGTGACCAGAAATAAAATTCGATTGGTTCCGTAAAATATCTTTGGTTTTTATTTTGTGAACCTTAAGTAAAAGTTAAGTATCAAGTAAAGGTTAAATAAGTATATATTTACTTGGTTATATAAATTCGTACATAAAATCACATCTATGAGCAGAATTTGAGGAGGGAAAAATTCAGAATTTAGCTGTAATAGCTTTGCCTTTTTCTTTTGTGGCTTCCGGTCCAGCATCTATCGCTCCCAGTTCAGTATACAACGTGTAACATAAAGGGTATATGTGTCGTGGAGTCATTTTTTTTTTCGTATTTCGACCTATGTTCCTTAGGTAAAGTTGTTCAGTTTCATGGGTATTCACACCTTTCTCGATGCATATACCCTTTCTGTTACACGTTGTAGAAGTGTATAATAAAGTGGTCTATGGTAAAAATTGTGTGTATCCCGGTGGGGGTGAGTATTGTGGGGGCTGCGAGTCCTTCGCGCGCACTAGGAGGGGGCGAGCGCTGCGGGGCGCGGGGGGGCGCTTCCACCTTAAAGGAAAAAAAGTAGGTAACCAGCAGCTTTATCTACTACATCAACCGCAGGAATTTGACAAAGTAGGTATTGATATCTGAGCTAAAGCTAGGACTTGTCTTTAATTTAATTCACAGCTACGGATAAGCAAACTATCCCTGCATAAAATAAGCTCCCCGTTATACTACCAGAGAGATATGTTCCCATACATACATGCATATAATCACGCCTTTTTCCCGGAGGGGTAGGCAGAGACCAAATCTTTCCCCAGATATGTTCCTAGAACCACATTAAGTTGCCTACAAACAGTGAGTTTCTGCGGCTTGTGCAAGCAGCTTTTAACAGTGTTGTCTCAATTCTCTAATTAACAAAGGCATCATCAAAGAGAAGACAGGGATGTAGCGTCTCTTACCAAGGCACCAAGCTCAAGTCGTGCGGTGGTTTGGGCCGCGCCAGTCGCTCGGCTCGCTCCCGCCGCAGCGTGTCGCCATCACGCGCAGCAGCGCAGCACGCGCGCAAGGTGAAGTAGTATACCAGCTCCACGCCAGATAACAGCGAAAAGCCAAGGAACAGGCCGGCGATACCTCCGAAAGATACTGGGAAAGATACCGAAAGATAATAATTTACAAGTAGATCATCGACTCAAAATTATACAGGTACGACTAAAAATTCTCACAAGTGAAGAATTTTCAAACTAATCAATCCTTACAACTTAAGACAGACTGTTCAAACTAATAAATCCTTACAACTTAAGGCAGACTGTTCACATTTATCAATCCTTACAACTTAAGATAGACTGTTCAAACTAATCAATCCTTACAACTTAAGACAGACTGTTCAAACTAATCAATTCTCACAACTTAAGGCAGACTGTTTAAACTAATCAATTCTTACAACTTCAGACAGATTTTTAAGACTTTATGGGCACGTTAAATTCTACAACTCAAGACAGACTATTTAGAACAGTCTCACTGTTGATACTTACCAAGCAAATCGACCCATCCGAAAAGCACCTCACGTTTGTAACGGACCATAGGCCAAGACACGAATTCAGTTTCGAGGGATGTAGTGGCACCTGATCCTTTGCCAGTGCTAGAAACAAAAATGATCAACATTCAAATACAAAATATTAAAAAATTAAGGCTGGATGCCAAGTGGAGTCGAGCGGTCCAATCAGCTTATGTTTGGGGTCTGCGAAACCCCACTTTATATTGTTTTGTTTTTTACCTTTTATTACTAAGGGTTAAAGTATTTAGATCTTTATATTGCTTACTCGATTTCCGTGAGTTTTTCAACTTCGTACACGGTGTGCGAACAGCCAAGTTCGCATGAGCACTTAGTCACATCCGTGATTTGCGTCATATAGTTCGCTATGCAATCCAATTCACGTATCGTACATACTCGGTATCCGGCTGAAAACGTTTTTTTTTTTATTAATAATGGGTTTGATCTTGACTCTAGTCTAGGTCAGGGACCACACAGACAGAGACAACGATGGAGCGAGCTCACCCAGAAAATGCATGCCTATTCACTCTTAACTTTGAAGAGTTGAGGGTTATGTTATATGCATTCGGAAACACAGACGCAGGTAGTGAGTTCCACTCTTTAGCTGAGCGCATTATAAAAGATGATTGGAAGCATTTAGATCGAATCGGTGAAATTTCAACTTGATATGGGATGGTATCCTACGATGCGTCTAGTTGCCTGATATATTGATTGATATTAATGAGTTGAGGCAATATTTACGTGTGGCAGGATAGAAATGCGGAACACATTTGCAAAACGAGCGACTCCGTTGCATTCGGCACTGGCGCATACACGCCGAATAAGTGTAAATATTAGAGGTTTCCAACGAAAGTTCGTCGGCGAACACACATCTTCGCTGGCGAATGGAGAGCTGGCGAGCATCTTCAGTGGTGTAAGTGTGCTTTACTGAGAATGAGACTTTCTCAACACGACGGTCCCAGGAGTGTTGGGCGCTGAGCTCCAGTCCGGCCATTTCTTCTGTAGAGTGGATGTAGATCTACAAAGAAAGAGACTTTTAACATAGAAATAGCGTGATTTTATGAGAAAAATGTATACTGGGTATAAAGAAAATAGCCGACCAAACTTTAGGATGTGAAAAAGACCTCAATGGTACCTACAACTGTTCCGACGGGAACAAACCTTGTTCATACAAATGTTGCCAGCGGTGAGTCATTTTGTATGGGAGAGCCAAATAGTTTTTTTTTTTTCATATTTCGACCTATGTTCCTTGGAAAATGTTGTTCAGTTTAATGCGTAGGTTCAGACCCTAAAGTTTGGCCAGCAATTTTTTACACCCTGTATAAATACGTACATCGATCACAGTGTCGTTACGATAGGAGTTGAACATAAAAGACCATTTCGCATCGGTCTCGTGTATGAACGCCTCTGTAAATTGTTCCACTTGAGTTTCTGATTGCCTGTAAATATAATGAAGGATATATTTAATAACCTGGAAAATTATACGAAATTTCATGAATAAGCATAAGCCATTACCCGAGAAAACTTCATCGGTTTGGAGCGGCCCTGGTATCCTAAAGAGTTGGTTGACTGTACAAATTAACGCACTACAAAGCCGAAATATATGCAATACGTAGTGCAATAAGTATCTGGTCAATTGTGTTCATGTCAATTTATTAATTTCTGGATGTAAATGTGACTTACCACGGCCAAGATTTCTCAGCATGTCGCGAATTGAAAGCGTAGCAGAACCCCATCTCGGTGAACACCGGTACCAGCAAATCACAACACTCCTCCGAGTCTCCTTTCCATTCGCAGTCGTAGAACAGAGATTCACAGCGACGTACAATCTACAATTTCAAATAATTTTATCATAATCACTATATTTTAAAACGATAATAAAGGCAACTTGGCTTGATTGGCTGCAAAAAAAAAAGAGTTCTGCGCTTCGGAAGGCACGTTGGTCTCGTTGTATTTGATAAGAGTCGTTGTTACACATGCCATTTTAGGGTGTTATTATACGGTTTCAAAGCTCTGATACTTTGAAACCGTGTAATGCCGATGAATCGGGTCTTTCGTCTACTCGAGTGAAAAAGGAGAGGCTACAATAAGCCACTTCTGGACATGGAAGTATTTTTTTTATAGTTCTAACTTATTCGTATACGTTCATTAATCTTACACAGCTTCCTACAATTTGAGTGATAATCTCATTATAATCTACTTAGGACTAAACTAGTTCAAATAGATGTCTAAATAATCTAATAACAATGCTAGGCTAGACTCTAGGCTAGACCCTTTGACCCAGACTACCTTAGAGTCAAAAACGAACCCATTTCAAATTCAAAAAAGGCTTACACTGAACACAGCTTCCTTAGGATTAGCATTGAGCCCGCTCGTACTGTCACCAGATCCTACTAACTTGGAGTCAATGGAGAATTCCTTAGAGCCATCAGATATGGACTGGTAGCTGAGGGTTGCCAGCCATCGCAACATGTCGGCTGCATTCGAGGGTGGGTCTTCAGGCCAGGTTCTGGAAGGAGAGGTGACAAATAAGCTGGATCGGAGTTGGCCAGTAATATTATAAATCTGAAAGTAACTCTATGTTTGTCTGTTTGTAACCATTTCGATAGGATTTGAAAATAAACGTACACTATTTTTGAAAACTTTTAATTTTTTTTTGCCGCGAATGAAGCCACGGGGTGGAAAGCTAGTAGGTAAAAACATACATAAATAGTGTAAAATTTTGAGGGGCATTCTATCATATTTTAGCAGCTGACCGTATTTAGCCTGTAAATATATTTATTAATTATATATGTATTTATTATAAATATACATATTTAGCCTTAAAGCAAATAAATTTATTATCTATCTATCTTTCTGAATATTTTCATCTCTGTTGTTTTATTGAATATGATTTCGTTTCATAACTCCTATGCAACATCTCTTCAATAATACTCCTTCACTTATGGAAGAAACAAGCTCATCAGTCATCATCATCCCTAATACCAGCTCATAAAGTTGAAATTTACTTTTGTATGTATTCCTCCAAGAGCTCGTCGTCGACTGGATTCACATCGCATATTGTCACAGCGGGGAAGGGCACGTCCCAGTTGTGGAAGTCTGTGTCCAACCCTGATGAAGAAAGGACAAGGCAAGAAAACTTCACATATTAGAACAGGAACTTCGAGTAGAACTTCTTTTTCTTGTCGTATGGGTTCCGAGCCGATCGACCCGATGAACCCTGGTGTCAGAGTTTTTAGACCGCCTCTGACAAGATCTGTGTAACGACCACTATCAAAGACAGCAGACCGGGATCGACGGAAAAGTGGAACGAGATGTAAGAAGGCAGACCGAAACAGGGAAACTGCCTAGTGGGGAGAGTCTTGCGATCCCGATCCCGGAGGTCGTAGGTTTGTCACAAAAATACCTAAGCCAATCTGTTATAGGTTGTATTGTATATTTCTTAGCAGGATCTTAGCCCGTGGATTGCGTGGCCCTTGTCACTTGCCTAGAGATCAAATGGGAAATATCAAACAAGGTTCTGGGTTTTACCTGTAATAGTGGGGTTCGTCTGAAACTTCTCCCACAGGCTCACGATGATAATGCAAGTTGTAACGGCGCCCACGCCTGTAAAACTGAACCACATAAACCTGAAACATAAGACGACATGTTATGTTATCACGTTGAAAGGGACATCGCACCGAAAACTGCATGGGGTCGGTCAGCCAACGAAACTGAACAACTATCACCAGGAAATTCTTTAGGAAATGAAAAAAAAAAAGACTTTTCCATACAAAATGACCACCTCGATCAGACAATTTTTATGGGAAAACTGAGAGGCAATGTAACTGAGCAACTTTCGCAAAGCTTTTTCTGGTAAATGACAAAAATATTTCGCTACCCCTTAAAAATGCATTGTCTGATAGAGGCGATAATTGTGGGTAAGAAAATTAAAAAAAAAAAAAACGTTTGCCAAAATTTCTATGTGAAAGTCCGGATAGGTCCGGACACCGTCCCTGTATACCTGAACATTAGTCCAACTTACTTTTCACAGAAAGGTCGCTCTTTTTCCGCAATATACCGCACACCATGCAGCGTAGAGTTATTGAAGAACTCCGTAGTCTGATGGCGCAGACTCGTGGCCAGCAGCGAAATCCCTCCATCAGACTTCGACTTCCTCAAAGTTTTCGACGTTTCTGGATACACCTTCATGTTTGGTTCACATGGTGTCTAGTATTGTGATACTCAGTGACTCAGCACTGTATGACAGGCGACTAAATCAAAACGGAGGAGATAACATCTAAAATCGATCGCCCTCGCGTGATTGTAATGTAACCGTGTCATTTGTTAATGAAATCAACACCATGTACCTATCTACTGGGCACATGTGAAGTTCTCACAATTTGTTTTTATACTTTTTCTATGAAAACGGGAATTAACTGAATTTTACTACGGGAAAGCGGAAAGCGGTTTACTACCAGTCTCGTCACGAAATAAACTGTTGTTTTTTTAATAACGTAATTAATATGACATCAAAAATCACAACTATTAGTATGTACCTTATAACCATGGATATATTGTAATGTGACGTAGTTTGTTGTCGTGTTATACAAAAGATTTTTGAAATAAATTATGACGAAAATACCATATGAACTATCGTCCCACACAATAATTATTTAGAATTAATTTCTCCATAAATCACACACGCAATCGTATAGGTAGTTTTTAATAAATGAAAGTAAATTACTACATGATTATTTCCAAAAACCACGATAAACACTAAAACGTTTTAAAAATTGGACATTTTGTTAAACTTGGTTTTGTTTTCTGATGGGTCCTTATACTCTAACTCTGGAAGGAGAAGTGGGTCGATCACGATGTCCAGCTCCTTGAGGGCATCATCGACAATCTTGACCCTGCCCAGCAACATCTCGGCTTGCAGATTAAAGCCTGGCTCGAGCATCTTACCGCTGGGGTTCAACTTGAATAAGTACTCAGCCTGGAAAAGGTTGAATGGCTAAAGTAAACACCCATTTTCTTCTTGCGAAAGGTCTTTGCCTAGTCTAGACTAGTGATGATCTTCATTATCACATCATGATAAAAACATGATAGATAAGTGATAAAGAAATAAGATACGTCAGAGTCATCTGTCATAAGATTTAGCGACACGGTTAGTTATCCGTCATTCGCCCCAATTCAATTCTTTTGTACCTACGACATAGAGTCGACAACGGGTACGCTCAATATGAAAAGATCAATGTGTGTGTGTACCTACAACTGATTACATATAGAAACACTAACCAAGAAGTCTATAGGATCCTCGGGCCTTAGCTTGGCGACTTCCAGCAACGCGGGCGTGAGCGTTGGGAAGATATGCGCGATCAGGTAGTTGCGCATTGGCTCGCCAGCCGCCGCCAACGCGGCCTCTTCTTCTTCGCGAATTATGGCGTACAGTTCCGACTACAAGACGAAAATGACGGATGTAGAAAAGTTTTGTATGAAGTCGACCAATCGGTACTGTACCCAAATGATCGACTAAGCAGGCAAGGCTCTTGATCCTCGGTGAGGAAGAACATGAGCTGATGATGATGACATCAACCATCTTCGCTAGACTATTGTTTTCCGTGTCAGAATGTAGGTACGCATAACATACGCACGAGTGCATACGATGGTATAGATAGTATGACCGATACGATCCGACCCGACAGCTTGGATCATCTTACTTACGAGCTACCTTACGAGTAACAGCCAAAGTTTTCTTGTTAGTAAAACATGACATTAGACTCAGAGGCTGAAAAATCGGCATCAAATCTCACTTCTGTAGGTCTGCTGTAAGAAATTTCTTTATAGAGATAAGCAGTGCCTGTTGTGTCTTGTTTCTTTTTTGTTTTTATTTTATGTTCTTTAGTGTGTACAATAAATTGTTATATAAATAAATAAATAAAAATTAAACGCACCCAATACTCCATTCTCTCCTCGCGTTCTTCTCTCATCTTATTTTCGAGCTCCCTCTGAGCTTTCTCCTCCGCTGCGCGTATAGCCGCGATCTCATCCCTTTCTCTCTTTTCGGTCTTTTCGATTTGTGCTACAAAATTAAAGAGAGATTAAGTAAAATTCTCTACATAATACATAAATACTGTAGTCACGCCTGTATTCCTTATGGGGTAGGCAGAGCGTCAACGACCTTGTAAAAAGGCGTTTACGCCACGTCTGACAAAGGTTTGAGGACTATTTGAGGATCAAAATAAGAAAGCACGAACTGTGTATTGCTAAAGTGATAAATTGACGGATTTTCGCCTAATTTGCAATACACTGACACCCTCGTCCCCCTCTTCGGATTCCTAAAGTATGCCCGGGAAAAGAAGCAGCTGGAACAGTATTTGATTTTCTAACGCTCCCAGTCCGCCATGGAGGAATAACTCTCTATATCAAGTTTATATAAGACAAATAAATTTTGTTTGTCTTACCCATTAACGAAGCATAACGACAAGGCCGCCCGAGACGCAAAGCGACAGCCTTATAAGTTTCCCACATGGAATAATCCTTGTGATTCATTACTTGCAACACTAGGGGATGTATATCAAGTTCATCGAAGAAATTTAGCGGCGTGACGTCACGAGCATCACCGGCTCTGAATTCAGTCAAGCGTTTGAGGACTATCTCTTCGTCTAAACGGTTGTCGCCTTCTGGTTGGCGCATTGCTTTGAAGCAAAGGAACTCGTCAGTGGACTCCAAAGACACTACGAGATCTGAGAAATGAAAACCATAGTAAGAACAAGAACATACATACATACATAAATCACGCCTTTATCCCTAATGGGGTAGGCAGAGCGTCAACGACCCAAACAAAGGTTGTTCCGCCACGTCTGACTAGTTTTGAGGGTTGCTTAAGATATATCTGTATATTGCTGTAGTGACAGGTTGTCAGCCCATCGCCTAAATTACAATGTACTGAAACCCTCGAATCCCTTAGCTGATTTTTACAGCATGCCCGGGAGGTGATGCAGCTGGCACATTCTATGTTTTTCTATCACTCCCAGTCCAGCATGGAAGCAAAAACTCTGATAAAATTGTTCCAGTCTTTTCGAGTGGGTTTTCAAGACGACGTATGTCGCGATGAGCCACGGTTATAGATTTTTAAACCGCAGCTAATAGGCCTCTGACATGGTTTGTAACGACTACTATCAAAGACAGTGACACTTAAGGGGCCCACAGAATACCAGCGTCGCGATCTCACAATATTGCTACATAAGCCGAGATGTCATATTGTTTTATAGTGTGTGGTTGTGGCGTCATAAATAATAAATATTCCTTATTCTTATTCGACAGGGACTGACCGCTTAACGTGCTCTACGAAGCACGAAATCGTTTATCTTGGCACACAATACAACCAAGCTATTCAGCCTGCATTCTCCTGACCAAACTGTAAAAAAATCCACAAAGTGATAAATTTATAAATACCAACTTTGTGGTCTCCCCGTGTGGGAATCGATCCCAGGACCTCCGGATACGGAGAAAATTAAGTAAATTAAAACGGTTGTAAGGCTCGTATTTATAAAGCGATCTCAAGATAGAATTTGACAGCCCGTTTTGTACTAAAATGACATTTCTGATACGAACTCAAACTAGCTGTCACTCTTGAGAGCTGATTATAAATACGGGCCTTAGTTACCTGGAAGCATCTTCTTGAGGACATTGTTATACAAGTCAACGTCCTCTTCGAACTTATCTTCCTCGGCTTCTTCCTCTTCCAACATTTTGTCTAATTCATCTCCTTTCTCAAACTAGCTGTCACTCTTGAGAGCTGATTATAAATACGGGCCTTAGTTACCTGGAAGCATCTTCTTGAGGACATTGTTATACAAGTCAACGTCCTCTTCGAACTTATCTTCCTCGGCTTCTTCCTCTTCCAACATTTCGTCTAATTCATCTCCTTTCTCAAAGACTGAAAACACCCATTCATGTGACTGTTTATTTTATTTTAAACAAAGCAGTAGGAAGGATCGCTCCCTTATGGGCGCGATTTACATTTCGACAAGTATAGTGGCTAAATTGCAAGAGATAGAGATATTCCATACAGAGTGTTAATGTAATTGCGTGCCATAGTTTAGGGGAGGGTCACATAAAATCTTCCACCAAATTTTTTTTTTGAATTTTTCATAGAAAAACCACTTCGTTCAGATAATTTGTTTGGTAAAGCGATTTTTTATAAGGATTTTTTTAAATATTTTTAAGTGATCCTTTATCGATACTAAAACACCCTCTGAACTCATCATCTCATCTCCCAAGCCTTATTCCAAATTTCACGGGCTCGGCTACCTAATCTAGGGGATTGAACGAGGGTACAAGTTTTTACACAGAGCGACTGCCATCTGACCTCCGCAACCCAGAAGGGAAACCAGACCCAATCCTAGATTAGGCTTTTGCCAGGTTAGTCTCCAACCCAGCTGTCAGAGTTTTCAAGCCGCCAATACTAAGCAATGACCTCTGACATAGCTTAACAACTGATATCTACTATATTAACCGGGACCAACGGCTTAACGTGCCTTCCGAAGCACGGAACTATGGAACGCAATTAAATTAATACCTTGTTGCCGGGGCGAGTTGACCTACTTACTTGCCACTGTACTTATACAAATACAAAATACTTACTTTATTTCCACAAAAACAAATTACAGAGACAATAGACACATATAAACATAAAATAACAAATAAACAGTCAGGTAGGCTCAGAGTAGGTAAAACAGTGGAAAAGGGTGTGGACACAGCCAGGCTGTTTTTAAGTCCACCCTAAGTCAAAGGTATAAAGGATAGAAGATAGGATCCCGATTGAATGATACGTGTTTTTTTTATCGATGTGCAAAATGCACCTTTCTTTAAATTTAGTAATATTTACTTACGTATAGAACATAGAGGTATCGAACTAGGAAACCCGTCGAGGACCCATCCCTTGTTGAGTGCTTCTCGACACAACATCCGTTGGCGTATATATCTGGTAAACGAACATCAGCATAAGTCTGAGTCCATTACAACCTCAAACAAGGGTGTTGGAAGGAACTTAGCTAGAAATATGAAAAAAAAAACTTTTCCATACAAATGGTGCCAATTGCCATCTGCTCGAGTAGGGAGGAACCAAATTTTTCATATTTCGACCTATGTTACTTGGACAAAGCTGTTTTACATTCATGGGCAGGATCATGCCCCAAAAGGTCAGCAAAATTAATAACTTATTATAGCCGCGTTGCTCAAAGCTCATTATAGTTCATAATACAAAATAAAGATACGGTTTCTATTACTTACTGTATGATCTCATCGTCACTAAGCGGTCGTCCTGAGCGCAAGGTGGCGAGGGTGGTTCTAACCGCCTCCTGGACGGCGACCTCCTCCTCGCCAGCGTCGTCATCGTCTGCTATTGGTTCTTCGTCTTCGCCAACCGCTATCCCGAGTCCTGCAAGCTCTCCGTTATTCTCCCAGTGCTCTACCCGCCACGCCTGAATGATACGTGTTATTTTACAAAATATCAAGTATTTGCGAGTGCTTTGCTCTTGTGAGCTTAGCTTGTTAGAATGGAACGGAATCCAACTCTCTAGGAGCAGCCTTTGGGCATGATCTCCGAAGAGTGGTCCTCCCCGCAAAGAGGCCTTTTCTTCGACACTCATAAGAAAGGCCATATAGCCTTTCACACTATCAAAAATTTGGTAAGGTTAGCCCTCGATAGCGGTGCGATAACATTTTTTTTATTTTACCAATTGGATCGGTTGGCGATATGCTGCTTACTCAAAACACCAGAAAATCAGCAAAATGTAAAATGGCTCACCGTGAGATGAAAAAGTAAAATATTATGATTTTATTTTCTGAAAAACTTAGGTACCTACTCTTACCAAACGCAGTAAATTTATTCAATAAAACCAAAGCAAAACTATTAGAAATAATAACGAAATCAAACTGATTGTGAGATTCGATCTCATCATAACATGCGATAAGCAATAGAAGCGAACGATACTAAAAATTACGCAACTTGGAGTTCACCATTGTTACTTTATCAAACCGGTCACAGAAATAATGTATGCGCTACAGTCCCGTTCGATTGCTTGTTTATCTGTGTCAACACCATATGCCCCCGCGAACATTAGTATAATAGCATCATCGATGTAAGTGATATGCATTGAAACTTTTTTACGAATAGGTCCTTAGGTATCTATATAATGATACACGAATTTAGTGAGTCATATTTACTAATTGGCTACAATATTAGTTAAAATCGTACATAAAACCGATAAGTTACGTTATTGCACAACATTACCCAATGAAAAAACGATTAAGCCGTTAGATTTTACTTTTAAAAAACCAAATCGAAGTAATTTAATTTGACAGCATGAGAACTTGCCTCTATTAGACTAGCCAAAGTAACAATTTAACAAAATGTCAATAACGTTGTACATATTTTACTGACTAATAAAATAAGCGGCTGTAAACTATTGACATACTAACCAATTCATCGATGGTGTCTTGAACTATAGTCTCCGGCGAAACGTACACAAGCCCATAGTTCAGGCACAGCAGCTTGCTAAGTGTAGTTTTTCCCACGATCGGGGGCCCGTATACAACGACCTGTGACGTAATAACTTTTTACAATGCACGTAAGACCTTGCAATGAAGACAATGCACGATAACTCACAAGAAATACATGAGCATGCATGTTTTCGTTTATGAGGTAGGCAGAACGACGGGTTGTGAAAATTTTAGACAATTCAGGTTGTGTACGCGTCCAAATCGATACCTAGCTACCATGTATTTAGAAAAGGAACAGGTGCACAAAGGTACTCCATTGCTTAAAATATAGTCCTCAAAAGGTGAGGACCAATAACTGACTTATGGTGGAGATAGGATCCCTTGATAGAAGTAACCGAATATTGCTTTTCCCATTCCAGATAGTTCCAGTGAATGAAAGTACCTATCAAGAGAGACCTTGTAACTACAAGTTACAACATAATGAGATAAGAAACAAACTTAACTTTAAAAGGCTTTAAACTGCGCTCCTTTTTGAACTGCTTCATGAGAAACAGAATGTTCTCACCGAAGGTCAATTCGGATGCCCATTCCAAGTTCATTGTTAGATCCAAATTTGGTTCCATATTCAGATTGAGAGTCATTAAATCAAAAATTCTTTGCTGTAAAAAGACATGGAGTTAGTTGGACAAAAGGAATAAAGCAAAATGTTAAAATTTGTTGTAATGGAGTAAACATCTTGAAACCCGATGGCAGTGAAGAAACTCGTTCGTGATTCCGTACCACATTCCCTAATAAATGCACTCTAGGTATTTCATGAAGGATAGGAATATGCAAAAAAAAATAGGAGAGGGAAGGGGCCAAAAAAGGTTTTGTAGTAGTAGTGGGGAACACATATTGTCATTTACAATACACCTTGACAATACATATAGAACGAAGAGGCAATAAAAATTATCTTACATCTATTTCGGGGATTAAAAATGCGTCTTCCGGGGGTATGCACTTAAACAATCCTGTGCCTATGACTCTCCCGAGCGGTTTCACTATCTGCAACAGCGTGCGAAACTTTCATTATCTACACATTCCGACCTAGTAATCTACGATAACAATACAATAGCTTCCGTTTGTAGTCAAACCCCGAAGCTCTGACGCTCCTTGGTTTGCCTATCTCAGGATTTAACGGCTTTAGGCAAGCCCCGAAAAGGCTTTTAATTTCGTCTATTGACTAAAAATACATCAGTCAATAAAGGCCTAAACTATTTCGGAGTTTGCCCCAGGAGCCCTATTTTTGAATCTTTTAAATCGAAATTCGCATACAAAGGAGTAGCATTCGCATGCGATTTCCATACTATTTTGCACGCGATGTTACTATTTTGTATACGAATTTCGATTCTAGTGATTCAAAAATACGGCTCCCGTCCTGGTCGTTTGTGAATCCTATGGTTTGACTAGGTAAACCTAGGAACGCCGTCGGAGTTTCGAGGTTTGAACATCAATACAATACAATAAATAAAAACAAAAACAAAAACAACCTCTCGTTGCTTTGTGATCGTCTGCTCCACTGCTAGCATGTAGGACTTCCTCGGAAAGTCTAATATTACATTGTAAACCAACCTGTGAAATATTTGGGATACATTTTAGTTAAATGTTAAGTTTCAACACAGTAAATAAAACGAAATCCAGAAACGAACTCTTATACACATACTAAAGAGTAACTTTCGCATGCGATTTTCGTACAACTTACCATGCGAATGTTAGTCTTTTGTATGCGAATTCGATTCGAGTGATTCAAAAATACGGCTCCAGTTCTTAAACGGAAGACAATAATCTACTACTGAAGTGATTACTATTTACTACCTGCTCTGGTAGGAAGTTGAAATTAAAGAAATTAAACGAGACAAAACTACCATTGAGAAACACTAACTTGGCCATATCGAATACGTTGATCATAGGAACAGAATTATTGCCGCGACCCAGTATTGGCAAGAAACGTAAGCATTCCCAAGCCTTTTGGAACCAAAAGAATAGAACGTCTTCTTTACCACCATAAGTCACACCGGTTGCTATAACAATGGCCCTGGAAATAACGAATAATGTCCTAAATATAATTTCCATACGATAAGACCAAAGAAAGAAAGTGTTAACCAAACATACCCAATCTGCGTTTTGTATTTCCTAGCTATGGCAATAATTTCATTTTCGCAGTCGTAGTGCAATTTGTAATTGGCATGATATTTCCTCTTCCGAAAATCTGTTTCAATGAACGCCAAATCTGGGGCTTCCTTTAAAACAGAACAATGGTCATTATAAATGTAACCAATAGCGTTATTATTCTACAAGAGATCCAGGAAAAGCGTTTACCGGGTCCAAAGGCTTTGTACAAGCCCACGTCATTACCGTCGATATGAGGACGAGGTAGCGTTTTTTGGAATCGCCGCCGCCACCGTCGTCGTCAGGCGGAACCTCTGCGGCTGTCTTGTCCAACATCTCTCTTAGAACTACCAAAACAGAAGTATACAGTTTTGTGACTTTCGCGGTTGCTCATTACAATTAGATTGTTATTGTGAACGGAATTATTACAGCGATTATATTTATTGTTGCCTCGATATTTACTTATCTTTAAACCACATGATCTACTAATGGTACCAAACAAGTTACGCATAGCACAAAAATTTCAGGTGGAATTAAAATTTTGCAGATGAGGAGAGCATATTTTTATGGAAAAGGCATTTATTTTTCGAGCTATAATTTTTGTGCTTTGGGAAAGTTGTTTGGTATCATCAGTAGAACATGTTGTTTAAAGGAACGCAGTACTTTTTTAACCCTGTATAGGAATATCTTTACTCTACTAGATGCTCTACCTAACTATGTTTGTGTTACCCACTTTAATGTAAGTTGTGTATCATGATTGTAAAATAAAAAGAGAACCAAATAAACAATTAAAAAAAAAAACTACTACACACACACACTACACGATAGAATTTGTTTTTTACTAACGTTTCATATACTCAAATGCGACTCGCAGCTCCTCTCTGTCGTAGCTTATGTCCCAGATAACAGTCCCGCAGGTAAGGGCGGCCGACATACATTCCTCCTTAGGAATTATCCTGGCCACGAAGCGCAGCTGTGTTATGTTCGGGTCCGATACGGTTCCTGGTAAGAGATAATAATGGAGTATCATACATACAATACATAAATAATATCATCAGAGGGGTAGGCAGAGATTGGAGTATCATAAAGTGTATGAACTCTAGGTGCAAGATTCGAAGTTATTTCAAAAACATGAAGTGAATTGATAATATGACATGGAATAGATGATATAAAAAATAATTTGATTAGTCGCACCAAAGAGGTGGCAACACGCACACGCCACACTTTTTACCGTTGATTCCCTCGGGAAAACTCAGCCACAGTTGAAGCTGCAGCGCAAAAACCTGGTCAAAAATAAACTCACCTATGATTTCCCAAGGGATCACCGGAGGTGGAGGTGGCGGCACCGGTTCATCCTCAGCTACCAAGACGGACTTGAGGGAAGGAGCTTTCTCTTGTTCTTCCAACTCCTTATTCTTCTCAAGGATCTTCGAGAACTCGCCGAGTATTGCTTGGCCATGATACGTGTCTACATTGTTTATAAAGTACCGCTTGAAAGAAAATTGCTTTTCTGCTACGTAGGACCCATCATTAGAAGGATCTGTAGCCATTACAGTTATAAAATATTTGATTTATTTGTTTATTTACTGAAAGTTTGACAACTTTTGGCAACAAAATGTGACATCAAATTGTCAACTTGTTGTTGTTTGTTGTTTTTAAATTATTTATTGTCAATAATTTAAATTTTTCATTTTTGCAAAGTATCAGAAAAATAGTTCGGCTCTTCCAAAATACAGCACTGGCAACTTACAAACAAAACACAACAAAAACCGTCGTTAAATCTAATTTGTATGTTGTGTCGTTTTTTGAGTGGTGCTTGCCTACTGCCTATAGGTAAAATAAAAAATGAAAACTAAATAAATAAAACTAAGATATTGGCTAAAATTATGTACTTTATTAAAATATAATTATATCAACCGAATTGTAAATACACGCGTTGCATAAGTGTCATTATTCTTAACCTAAATTAATTAGGACTGTAAAGTTTAAAATAACAACATAAATAATTCAATTCCATTAATAAAAATATGCGTGTTCAGTTTAGCTCTATACATAAACATTGAAAAATTAAATAGAATAAAAATATGTTAGACCAGCTGCCTAGCAAAAGTTGAAACGTTGATCTCAATAGTTTTTTAAAATGCTTCGATTTGTTTAGTTTAATTAGTAGAATGTTAAGCCGTGTCTCCTGCTATGACAAACACACCCCAGGGGAAGGGAAATGTTTGAGAAACCCTGCCCCTCTCTGCCCCGCGGGGGTATGTTTTTCGGATGTTTCGACAGCAGGAGACAGGGCTTTATAGATTGAGTAGACAACTGATAAAGATTTTGCCCAATCGCGATAAGGAAATAAGAAGAAGCTAAGTACTTGTTACTTGTCGTTGTAGAACATAAATAACTTGTACAAAGATAACGTCCAACTTTTGAGCAGCTTTATCCCCAAGCACCTTTAAATCCTTTACATAACATTCTTGTATCTTATACTAAATTGGCACGACAACATGTACCTATTCGAGGCTGAGTTCATTTTCTCTTAAAACTACACGCATCTTTATCCTTTGTCATAATAATAAATAATAAAACAATAATGTTTGATTCAATTTGATAAATAATTGAGCAATAAGTATGCACAAATCGAATCGATTTCAGTTGATGTATAATTTTGATTATTTCCATGCCATGAAAATTTGGCGATATAAACGGATTTTACTTTTGTATAAACTGCAAAAACTGTGTATGAAACGTTACTATCTATGGCACTTCTAAAATTATCATATTTCATTGTTATGTTAATTTAATACTGTATTCTTGTTGTACTAAATGCTAAGACTAATCATTACGCTATAAGGACGGCTCAATCGATGATATCACTGTAATATAATTTGATAAATTACCTATACAATATAGTATTTAAACACGACTTTCAAAAGATTTACTAAACGGAATGAGACATTTTTCAAGTCTGTAATAATCACAGTTTCATTTTTAAGTACATAAACTTAAGCAAGTAAAATTTTATTTGATTTGCGTTATCATAAAACGATAATGGAATGTAAGTATACTTCATAAAACAAGTAATGAATAATTCTATACTCGTTTAGTAATACAACTACTGGTTATATTAGCGATATTGATCACTCAACAGAAACTTCTATTCTTCCGTTTTTACTTTTGTTTCCTCGTAGTTACAATGCTAAGAAATTCTGTTCAGTACCTATAGGAGGTTTGAGTAGTTCAACACAAACAAAATATTGTATCAGTAATTGCTAGCCATAACTGCTTATGACTGACCATAGCTAGAATGGGAATGTGAAGTAACATAGAACAGCACCATATGGGAATACACACATGTTATGAACTTAAGAATTTAAGTCTACACATAACGAATTCATTTCAAACAAAGTTATAAGTAGAATATTTGTCATAAAGTCATAATATAAGTAATGATAACTTGTAAGGCACTAAGTTAATTAAGTACTTACTAAATAGAGTACAAACTAGCGTCAATTAGTAACCGTAGAGACATTGTAAACTACACAGTAGAATGCGCTCATAAAATTTAAGGCACGTCTGTCTATTATACGCATTCTATAATTGTGTAGTTATTACAGATTTACGATGTATGATTGTTATTTCTTTCTCTCCAATGCCAGATGGAGAGCTGGGTTCTGAAGTCACAAGCCACGGTGATAGAGACGAGATTGGCTGCACTTTCGGCGCCACAACTTCCTCTTTTCTTTCCGGCAATTTCGGCGAAGATACTTTGGTCTGCGCCAATGGGGGTTCAACTACCACTATTGACACATATTGCGAATTGTTCGGAGTTGGCGAATGTGGTTCGTTCACTATTTTCGGAGTAGGTGTGGAAGGAATCGATAAGTTAATGTTAGTAGATTCGTTAACGATTTTTACTTCGTTTTCTCGAGCCTTCAAGATGTTGTTGCATTTCAGTTGGCCAAGAGGTAGCGCTTTACTCGACGTCAAATAACATTTAGCTTGATTGTTAGGTACTTCCTTCTCGGCAGAATCTGTCTGGTCTCTCTTGGCCTCGTTCTTCGAATCATCGTTGTTTAATTTTTCTTTAACGAGACTCATGAGGAGGTCATTTAGAGGGTTGGAATCAGAAACAGGTGACGAGCAGTTCACGCAAGAAGGTTTGTTGTTTATAACCAGTTGAGTAAAGTTATTCTTTTTCTCTTCCTGTACAGTCTTCTCAGCTTTGTTGAATAACACTTTGTTGCTGATGGCGTCATCCTTCGATATCAAAACTTCTTCAGGTTCCTCGTCCTTCAATAAGTTCTTGGTCGAACATTCCCCATTTTCTGTAACCTTCGCATCACTTTCAAAGAAGGTAGATCTCTGAGATTTTGCGCTACTCTTTCTTGATAAAGTATCGAGTGAAGTTTCAGGGACCAGCGTGGCGGGTTCCGCTGACGATGTGCTCGGTACTTCAATGCTTGCTTCAGGGGACGCCGTAGCTTCAACCTTAGTCGCAACGTTTTGTTTCTCTCGTTCACGTAGGACGTGACTTTGACGACGAGCGAAACGCTGACTGGGCCGTCTCTCGAACTGCACGGTTCGACGGGCGCGGTTCTGTTGTGTGGTTTGGTACTCGGTCTTTCCTGAATACTGGAATCTAGATCCCATTCTAAAGAAGTTCTGTCTAGCCGAGGGACCTTTCACTGGTGCTCTTAGGCGGAAGAATGTGTGGTGTTCTACAGCACATTTCCATAGGTGTTTGCAGGCTTTTTCGTTGTGTAAACGAAATACAAAGGTGTGTTCCTGTTCCCTGCCTTGATCATCATCTTCAACAACCACTAATGTCAACTTCTTTTTCTTGAAATCTAATTTACTAATCTTAGGCCAAAAGAAAAGGCCTATTTTTTGTGGTCCTTCAAAAACTAAAATGCCTGTGGGTGTTAAGCCAAGGTGATATTCACATCCATCTTTGCCTAGAACAATGTGCATGTCAACACCATACATTTCAAGCCACTTTGCTTTGTTTAAGTAGTTGACTTCAGCCTGTGCTGGTGTAAGACCTTTACATTTTTTGTACTCCTCTAATATTTCAATTTCCATTTCCTCAGTTTGATTTGGAACAAATCTGAATTCTGAGACGGTAGCAGGTGTGTGTGTGTTTTCATCAAAGTCACCAAGCTCTGACTGTAGTGCTAAGGCAGCAAGCTCCACTGCTGTGGAATGTGGACATTCCAACTTGCTCTCCAGGATGTCTTTCTTTAATTGTAAAAAGAACTGATATCTTGTCAGCTCCTCCCTCAAGTTGTTTGGTTCAGAGGAATAGAATTTAACTTTAAGCCTCAGAGTGTATGGAGGCCCAATTTTAACTTGCTTTTTAATAGTTTTAGTAGGGTCTAACCAATGCTTCACATTGTTGGTGTCAGTAAATTGTAGTCCAAAATAATCTTTCTCAATTAAGTCCAAAGAGTAAAAAACTTGTTCATAGAGGTCATTTGCGCTGGCTTTTTTAGATAAGTTAATTGATAGATCAGTGTCATCAAGCAACATTACCTTACATTGTATCAGGTTTTTGTTGATCGAAGGCTTTTGTCCTTGTTTGTTTCGTGTTTGGCTGTTGGACCGCCCCCTCCTGCTGAGAAATCGCAGCATTGTGGCTCTTCAAACCTATAAAGATAACAACACAATGTTTATTTACAATACTTACACAGGAGGTAATAAACATATTTTACTGATAAATTAAAGAACTATCTTACCAAACTTTTATAAAATTTTCAGAATGAATAAAAGTAATGGAGACTGACTTAGAACAAGTAAATTGCACTGTACAATATGTAGCAAAGGTTCTCGATATTTCTAAGCTTATGTTTATGTATGACACACCCTTTAGGGCTTCACTTAGACATTGATATCTATTTTCCTAAACGTTGTTGTTTTTCTAATTGAATTAAGACGATAAACGTGGACGCTACCGAGTGACATAAAGCTTAGGTCAACGGGCCAGCCAGAGCCAGACAAAAACTTGATTGTGCAAACTTGCATTGCACTCGCACAGTGCGAAGCGCTTTTGGTGAATTTAGGTCACCACTTACTTTATTAACTGAAACCTAAACATTCATATGAAGTACCTCACAAATAAACTTACCAAAGCAAAAGTTGAAACGCCTACGAAGTTGCAATCGTCATAAAAATTATATTTTAGGACGAAGAACACTCACTCAACACCATCACAACACCATCGCCATTCACGCACTAGTGATGTTCTTAGGCGATTTTTGGCGAATGAGTTAGATCAAATGAATAGATTTTTGACATGACTTGACTCACTAGTCACAACTTCACTTCCGGTTTTAAAGCATAGTGGCTTGGCTTAAAAGACTCGCATCCAAGCCATTAAATAATGGAAAAGGAAAACAATTTTGCATCTCTTTTTAACTCGAGCGTTTGTAATCTTGCTGTCCTGCTGTCAGATGACTTGATAGTTCTGCTCTGACTCTTTTCAATGGAACGCACCAAGAACGCACCCAAAGTGGTGCGAGTGCGTGGATGGAATCACGATGGAATCATCAAATTAACGAAAATTATCAAAAATAACCATATATTCTTCATAAAAGGCAAAAAATATTAATAATTACAGTAAGTACCCCGATTTATTTTTATTTCTGGCCGTTACTTTGCGTTATAAATACGTTAAATTGTCCTATTTCATACTCATGAAGAGGTTACAATTTTGTTCTGAATAATTCAATACGTTCTTCTCGTCCTCTAGATCCTTTCTCTTCAAATTACCATACGTGTTACCGTAGTCAGTTGCTGTGTTTATGGAGTTATAGTATTTGTATAAATTGGTTGGATTTTGTAAACAATGCATGATACACTATTGATGAACTACCTTACAGATGCCTGTAGCTGATGATATCCAGTCCTCATGGGCCGATGAGGTCGAGATCGACCAGGGTGCCCTGCCACCTCCCTCAGAAGTTGTAGACAATGGTCTCAAGATTGTGACGGAGTATAAATATGATAACGACAACAAAAAGGTCAAGATTGTCCGCACCTACAAAATAGAGAAGAGGGTTGTCTCAAAGGTTGGTACTACATTTCATCGTTTACCTTTATATAAATGGATATGAAATTTGTTAGAAACTAGGGCCTAATGACTAGGCCAATATTGGACTAGGGTGGCATCAGATCAAGCACATTGGAAGGAATCGGAGGGGACCTTTACCAAAAGGCACTCTAACATTAGAGATTTATGAATCTGAAATAAGCTGAATATTGTTTACTTTATTCTTGCATCCATTTGCTTGGCTACATTTTAATTAATGCTAAGAGTTAACTCTTAGTTAGTGAGTTAGTTAGGTTAGGTCAATTTTGCTCTGCCTACCCCATTAGGGATAAAGGCGTGATTATATGTATGTATGTATGTTAGAGTTAACTACACAGAATAAGGCTAGGAAGATGAGTTAACTACATGTGCAATTTTAACTTCAGAGCATTGCTAAGCGCAAAACATGGAGTAAGTTTGGTGACTCTGCGAATGACAAGCCTGGTCCAAACCCGGCCACCACCAACGTAGCTGAGGATGTCTTCATGCAGTTCATCACAAGCAAAGAGGAAAGCCAGCGGCCTGATGATGGAGAACTTGATGGATTGAAGGTATAGTTTTGATTCAGTTTTCTTTTCAATGGCACACCACACATACAAAAGCAAAAATTTTTGGTAGGTATATAATTTGTGTTAGCATTTGGTTTGTTTTTGAGTAGTTATAGTAATTTAATTTTTTTTCTTTAATAAGTAGCTATTTTATGT